>SJYC01056100.1:0-19908 GCA_006408675.1 Madoqua kirkii | reverse complement strand
ATCAGTCAGGCGCCACCCATGCCTGTGCCCGAGCTGGTCCTGGGCTCCTTTTCTGGAATGCAGAGGCACGCCTGCCCTGGCGGGCGTCGAGGCCCTGCCTCCTCAGCGGCCCCTGGGCCTGCCGCTCCTCCAGGCGTGGATGGCGCACTCTGCAGCAGCCTTGCCCCCCCTGCCGGTGCCACGCGTGCTGCCTGGCCCCTGCCATCCCGCCCCATGGGGACAGGGTCTGCGTAGCTGTGGGCTCGGGCTGCGGCCGCCCCGTGTGCATGGGCCCAGGCGTTCGGGGTGGCGCTCGGCGCTCCTGCTGGCCTGGGCACCCCGAGCCCTGATGGCATCCGCACTGCCTCCCGCGCCGTGCTCAGGCCTGGCGCGCCCCGGCCGCCTCCCCGCCTCCCTGGCAGGGCTGCGGGGCTCCTGTACCTTGTGGTTTTCCCTGAAGGTTGATTTCTCACATATCTTTTTGTCCAAAATCTAAGCTCCTGGGGGAAGTGATTATCTCCGTGCCCTGGTTCCCGGCAAGTCCCCAGCCCACAGGAGGGCCAGGGCAAGGGCTGGGCGTCCCCCGTGAGGGCGTCACGGGGTGTGTGCTGCTGAGGAGCCTGGTGGGCTCACCCCACCCCCGACCTCCGTCCCAGTCTCTCCCCACCTGCGCCGTGCACTGCTCGTCTGTCCCCCTTCCCAGCCCTGGCCCTCCTGAGGAAGCTGCCGGCAGCAGGTCTCTGAGTAAGACGTGCACAGCTTCAGAGTCACCGAAAAATACAGCTGTGTCCTGGGGCAGGTCTTGCAAAATTAACCGTCTCATGGGTTCCTCCAGTTCACGAAAAAGAAAGCCGTCACTGGCGAGAACAGCTTCACGGACACCGTGCGGCACGCGCTGTCGTCGAGGCTCAGCGTGCCCGACTGCCCCAACTGCAACTACCGGCGGAGGTGAGCGCGCGGGGCCCCTGGGCGCTGCTCTGCCCGCTGGCCCGGCGCTGACGCCCTCACTCCCTGCAGGTGTGCTTGCGATGACTGCAGCCTGTCCCACATCCTCACCTGCGGCATCATGGACCCCCCAGTCACGGGCGACATCCACATTCACCAGCTGCCCCTCCCGGTGGACGCGGCTCCCAACTGCCTGTCCGAGATGCGGCCGCCCGGCGTGTCATCAGCCAGCTCAGGGTCGGCGTCCAGCTCTCCCATCACCGTTCAGCAGCATCCCAGACTCATCCTCACAGACAATGGCTCTGCACCAACCTTGTAAGTCGTGACTTTGTCATGAGGTTTCAGAAACTTAACTCATCCAATTCCAAGATGTAGACACAGTAATGTCTGCAGAAGTGTGGGCAGTGGCAAGGGTGCTTCTCAAGAAAAAGGGCCCTTCGTTCTTTTAAATCACTTTTAACACGTGTGCCCAGTAAGCCCAGGCATGGCCGCTCTTCCGTGAGCTGCTGGATGCAGTGAGGTGGGCACGCGTCCGTCTGCAGGGAGCATCTCCCATGCTGGTCTCGCCTGCATCCGTCCTCAGCCGGCGTCCACAGTTGCTCCGTGTGCTGCTGAGAGCGTGGATGGTCACTTTAGCAAGCGACTGAGAGGTCCTGTCCGTGTTCCCACATCACCTGCAAGACGTTTTGTGTGAGCAAGGGGTCACCAGTTCACAGGGTGGGAAGCAGGCCCTATCTAACTCCTGGATGGGCTGTTCCCGTGGTGGTTGTCTATTTAAGAGATTAAGCATACCCTCCGCGTGTCGTGGCGCCTGTGGGGGTCAGGAGCCCGGGAGAGGGACAGTTACCCTGACCTTGCTGCCCGTGTTCCTCGGGATTCTGGCCTCTTGACCTGATCTCGTGTGGTGGCCCTGAGGCTGTCCATTGGAGTCCCTCAGTTCTCAATGTGGCTTTGACCTCGGACGCTGAGCTCCGCGGCTGCTCTCGCTGAGCCCTATGCTCCCTCAGAGCCTGTGCAAGGCAGAGAGGGCCGTCACAGCCAGGCATGAGCCGGCTCAGGACGGAGCGGCCGCGGCCAAGCACCGGTCATCAGGGCAGAACCCAGGCTGGCAGAGTGCTGCCTGCTCCCGGGTCTTAGCAGCTGACGCCAGCCATGAGTGCCCACGCTGTGGGTGGGGTGGATCCAGGACCCCACAAGGCACTGCAGGCACCTGGTCTCCGCACCGTAGTGTCTGTGTCTTCGCAGCAGACACGGCCATCCCAGCACCCTCGTGGCTCCCGGCCACGCACGTCCTGTTCCCGCTGCTGCTTCAAGCGTGAGACAGATGTGCGGTGTTTCCAAGGCGGGGCCGTGGGGCTGCCTGGATGCCCAAGTCTGGAGTCGCCGCGCTGCAGGCAGCGCGTGGACCTGTTACTTCACTCGGCTCCCCGGGGCGGTATGGGTGCCACCCGTGGTGGTGCCCATGTCCGCAGGTGCTGGAGCCCCGGAGGCAGGCCTTCCCAGCAGCTGGTCTGCCCGTGCTTGCTGTGGCACCTCCGCTTGCTGCGCGCGATGGTCCCTGGACTCAGTTCCCCCAGGTGTGGGATGAAGCTGAGGCTGGCTGTTCTGGAAGCCCTGCCCTAAAGCCCAGAGGGCTCCAGTTCTTAGGCTTTCCCTTCCGGAAGGTTGGGGCTCACAGTGGATGCGGCGCCATGGTGGTGTAGGCCCATGGGGCGGCACTTGCTGTCAGGCCTTGAGCCACGTACGCCGAGCTGGGAGCTCCGTGCCAGCGCTTCTCAGGCACCGGAAAGCCTTACATTTGAAGCAGTCTTCACAGCCTTGAAGTCGTTACTTTTTTTTGTAGATATGCTGTTTGCCTATCACTTGGATGTCTTACTAAAGCTGGTAACTGTGTTTTAAATGGACTTGACTGCAGCTGGCCTTGTGGTGAAAAGTCACTGTTTTGTCATATAAGTGCCTATTTCAACGTTTTGTTCAGCTGGCTATCTCTGAAATTTTAGTACTTATAAAAATGAACACTGAAGACCTAAGGTTGGTTTCTGTACCCTTTTAATTACAATAAAAAATAGCATCTGCTTGAAAATGGCAGAGAGAATAGTTGTGCAGCAGGGCACTTCAAGTCGATCTTTTGAGATTTTGTGGCTTCCTTAATGTTTCTTCGTTCAGAGTTTTGTTTTCTGTTCTTCTGGACAGAACAAGCAGGCCTCTCTGGGCAGGTTACTGGGAACCGCTGAGACGCGTGTGTGGGGCCCCGTGTCACGCTCCTGGGCACGAGCGCGGCTCTCCTGGGTGGGCAGTGCGCGGTCCTCAGCAGGCACGCCCCGGAGTGACGTCTCTGCGCGTCTCAGTTGCAGTGACGATGAAGACGTCGCCCCGCTGTCGGCCAAGTTTGCCGACATTTACCCCCTGAGTAACTACGAGGACGCCGAGGTGGTGGCCAGCATGAACGGCGTCCACGGAGAGCTGAACGGCGGCGGGGAGAACCTGGCCCTGAAGGACGAGGTACGCGCCCAGCCTCCGCACCGCGACGAAGAGTCGCCCCAGACCTCCGGGCTTTGAGCGCTGTTACTCTGGGTTTAAAAAGCTAAGGTTACAAGCGACTCTCCTTAAAGTCCCCCCAGGTAAGCAGTACCAGCAGCAGTTCCTCGGACGCTGACGACGAGGAGGCAGATGGCGAGAGTAGTGGGGAACCCCCAGGAGCCCCAAAGGAGGACTCAGCTCTAGGGACCGGAACCCCTGGGAAAGAGGAAAGTAAAGTGGACAGCCCACCCCCGTCTCACCCAGCTCAGCAGGTACGGCTTTATTTCCTCGAACTTGGCTTTTCCCAGGCTGTCTTCTCCGTGTCTAGTCTCTCTCAGTGTGAGTGCTGCTGAACACAAGTACGTTACTGTGAAAAACTTGTGAAGGTTAGACTGGCAAGAACCGAAGCCACTTCACCAGACTGTCTTGCAGTGACGATGAAGACGTCGCCCCGCTGTCGGCCAAGTTTGCCGACATTTACCCCCTGAGTAACTACGAGGACGCCGAGGTGGTGGCCAGCATGAACGGCGTCCACGGAGAGCTGAACGGCGGCGGGGAGAACCTGGCCCTGAAGGACGAGGTACGCGCCCAGCCTCCGCACCGCGACGAAGAGTCGCCCCAGACCTCCGGGCTTTGAGCGCTGTTACTCTGGGTTTAAAAAGCTAAGGTTACAAGCGACTCTCCTTAAAGTCCCCCCAGGTAAGCAGTACCAGCAGCAGTTCCTCGGACGCTGACGACGAGGAGGCAGATGGCGAGAGTAGTGGGGAACCCCCAGGAGCCCCAAAGGAGGACTCAGCTCTAGGGACCGGGACCCCTGGGAAAGAGGAAAGTAAAGTGGACAGCCCACCCCCGTCTCACCCAGCTCAGCAGGTACGGCTTTATTTCCTCGAACTTGGCTTTTCCCAGGCTGTCTTCTCCGTGTCTAGTCTCTCTCAGTGTGAGTGCTGCTGAACACAAGTACGTTACTGTGAAAAACTTGTGAAGGTTAGACTGGCAAGAACCGAAGCCACTTCACCAGACTGTCTTTTTTTTTTTAAGAGATTCTGGTTTTATAATAGATGTTCAGGCAATTCTTAAAGGAAGAACACGTGAGGGCCAAGGCTGATTAAAACATTGTAATAGGTGGTGCGATCTGCAGGAGAGGGGGCACTGGAAGATGTGCCCTGAGACGTCTGTCCCCACTTCCTCCCCTCGGCCTGGTCCGGGACTTGCTCACCCAGCCCCCAGTGCCCCCCAGTGCCTGCTCACCCCCAGCCCGTGATCACCCCTAGCCCCCGCTCACCCCAGCCTGCACCCCCAGCCTGTGATTCCCCCCAGCCCCTGGTCCCCTCAGCCCCTGATCCCCAGAACCAGGTTTAGTTACTGTGTGTCCTTCCAGTGTTGATGTGTGCAGATACAAACATTCTTCTCTACTGACGAGAAAGGCCTATGCTGACACGCTCTGCCCCACCCGCCCAGCAGCATGTCCTGATCGGCTTGGGCAGAGCCCACTTCCTCGTGCGCTGCTGCCGGCCTCTCTGTGCCCCCTGTGGAGACGGCTCCCAGTTGTGTCGCATTTTGTTCTTAGTCTGCTGATGGATGCTTGTGTTTGCCTCCCTTTCCTTCCCCATCGTGCGCTCTCCCGTGAGTGGCCTCCCGTGTCTGGCGTCTCACACATAGGCGGTTTTGTCCCCGGGAGGGTCCCCAGCAGCAGCTTTCCCCGGTTGGTGTGTGGTGGCCTCCCCTGCTGTCACAGGGGAGAGTTTTGAGCTGTTGCCAATCTGATAGATGAGAAATGGTAACCCTGTGAGGTTTCAGTTTTTATTTCATTTTTTATGGGCAAAGTTAAGCTTTCTGTCATATATATTTAAGAGCTGTGTGGGCTGTTTCCTTTGGTTGGTGTGTGGTGGCCTCCCCTGCTGTCACAGGGGAGAGTTTTGAGCTGTTGCCAATCTGATAGATGAGAAATGGTAACCCTGTGAGGTTTCAGTTTTTATTTCATTTTTTATGGGCAAAGTTAAGCTTTCTGTCATATATATTTAAGAGCTGTGTGGGCTGTTTCCTTTTCTATCTAGTGTTTGGGTTTAAGAGCTCTTTAAACAAGTCCTTTATCAAGTATGTGATCCACAAATATTTTCTTTTGGTCTGTGATACATCTATTAGTGTTTTTGTGTTTTTTTTTTACAGTGTTTTTGAAAAGCAGAAGTTACTGATTTTGATGCATTCTGTTTTACCAGCTTTTTCTTTTACGAATCATGCTTTTGATGGCATATCCAAAAAATTCACCTAATACAAAACTGTTTTGCTGTGGAAGGTTTGTAACCTGCGCTTTTGCTCAGGTCTGTGGTCCGGTCCGCTCCGTTTTGCGGAAAGTCTGTGGCGAGGGTCGTGTGGGACCCACTGGCACAGCGCCTGTGTCAGAAGGCCCGTGCTCTCCGCTGCATCACAGGGCCGCTGGCTATGCATCAGCTGACTGCAGCTAAGGGCCCGCGGCCACCCTCGACGTCCTGCCCCGGCCTTCATGCCCCGGAAACCCGTGCTCGGCTTGACTGCTGCTGGATTGTAGGTTTGCAAGTCAGGCAGGATCTGCCTTACTCTTGCTGGGCCTTTTTCAAAATTGTTGAAGCTGTTCAGAGTCCTCTGCATTTCCATGTATATTTTTTTCCAGGTGGGAAAGTGAAAGTGGTTCAGTTGTGCCTGACTCTTTGCGACCTCATGGACTGTACAGTCCAGAATACTGGAGTGGGGAGCTGTTCCCTTCTCCGGGGGATCTTCCCAACCCAGGGATGGAACCCAGGTCTCCTGCATTGCAGGCAGATTCTTTACCAGCTGAGCCACTAGGGACCCCTGGAATGTTAAGTTTTTTAGAATTAATTTTTATTATAGTTGTTCTGTAACGTTGTGTTTGCTTCATATACGTTCTATTTTACTATTTTTGGGTAGGGCCCGCACCTCGTGGCTGGTAGGCTCTTAGTTCCCTGACCAGGTATTGAACCTGGGCCATGGCTGTGAGAGTGCTGAGTCCTAAGCACTGGACCGTCAGGGAACTCCCCCCGTATGCGTTTTAAGCATAACTTGGAGAAGGAAATGGCAACCCACTCCATTTCCTTGCCTGGAAAATCCTGTGGACAGACTAACCTGGTGGGCTTCAGTCCACGGGGTCGCGGAAAGGGTCACGACTGAGCAGCTAGCACCAGCACGCCTACCTTCTGCGGAGGAGCTCCCTGGGCTTCAGCAGGGCTTGCGCTGAATTCTTGAATGTTTGATAGAATTCATCACCAGAACCCTCTGGGCCTAATCTTTTATTTGTGAGATGATGAGGATCGATTTTGGGGAATGCTATTTCTTTCCATTTGTTTAGGTCATCTTTAATTTCTTTCTGCAGTTTTTAAACGTTTCTAGTCTGTCTCTTACGTTCGTTGAGTCTCTAGATGTCTTCCGATTCTACAGTAAAGGTGTATTCTGCGTTGGGTTTCCTTTCTCTCTTCATTCATTCATCCGGCCGCGCTGGGTGTGGTGGCGGCCGGGGCTCACCCATCTTCCTGGCCGCGTGCAGAGTCTTGGAGCATGAGAGCTCTCAGCTGCAGCATGTGAGAGCTGGTCCCCTGGCCAAGGTTGGAACTTGGGCGCCCCCCCTGCATTGGTCCAGTCTCTGCCACTGGACCCCCAGGGAAGTCCCTGGTTTTGATTTTCAATTGGTTGTTGGTAATATATAGAAATACAGTCAATTCTCATGTATTGGTTTTGGATTCTGCAGCTTTGCTAGTAAACTTTTCCCTCTAGAGCGGTTGAGGTTTTGTGGGTTTGATTTTGGGTTTTGTGGTGGATTGCTGTGGGTTTTTCCCACAGACTCTCGTTGTCTGTGAGTGAACAGTCTCGCTTCTTGCTTTACAGCCCGGACTCTTAATGTCCTGCTCTCGCTGTTGCTGTCGCTGCACTGAGTAGCTAGCCCCTCCAGGACAGCACTGGCCGGCGGTGGCGGCAGCAGACGCCTTGGCCTCTGCCCAGTCGTGGGGGCAGCGTTGACGCTTCCGCCAGTAAGATACGATGCTGGCTGTCGGCTTTCCTTAGGTGTCCTTTGTCAAGCTAAGGAAATTCTGTCCTACTCCTAGGTTTGTTTGGGGGTTTTTTTTTTTTTTGGTGAGAATTTTATCGTGAATATTCATTGGGTTTTTAAGATACCTTTTCTGCATCTCTTGAGATGTCCTTGTGGTTTTCATCCTTTGTTCTGTTACCAACTTGTATCTCATCAAGGGATTTTGAACCAATCTTGTGTTCCTGGGATAAATCCCACCTGATCATGGCACTTAAATTTTTAAAAAATACTTGTTGTTTGACTGGTTTGCTAATGTCTTGCTAGGATTTCTGCATCTATGTTCACGAAGGATATTGACGTATTGTCTATGATGTCTTTGAAACTCAGCATTAAAAAAACTTAAGATCATGGCATCTGGTCTCCTCACTTCATGGCAAATAAAAGGGGAAAGTGCAAGCAGTGACAGATCTTTACTTTGTTGGCTCCAGAATCACCGCAGAGGGCGACTGCAGCCACGAGATTAGAAGGCGCAGACTCAGACTCCATGCAGCTGCTGAGCAGCAGTGCTCTTGGCCTTGGAGAGTGAGCTGCGAGGCGTCTGTGCTGCCTGTATTTTCTGAAGGAATTCGTCTGAGATTGATACTTCTTAAGTATTTGATAGAATTCACCAGGGAAATCCCATGGACCTGATCTTTTTTTGTGGGAAAATTACTAATTGAAATTTTGTTTACTTGATACAAGTCTGTTCAGACTTTTCATTTCTTCTTGGATTGAGTTTAATGATTTGTATCTTACTGGGAATTTATCCATCTCATCTTAGTTGTCTAGTTGGGTGTCTCGTGGTTGTTCATCATCTCTTTCTAGTTCTGTGGAGTCTGTAGTGATGTTAGTTCCTGATTTGGGTGATTCTGTTCACTCCTTTTTAACTCCCTCAGTCACCCTGGCTATATTTTTGTAAATCAATTTTTGTTTTCTTTTCTATTTTCCTCTTTTTTGTTTCATTGATTTCTGTTCTGATCCATTATTTCTTATATATTCTTGAGGTTAATTTTTTTTTCCTAGCTTCTTAAATCTAAAGCCAAGATTACTAATTTTAGAGCTTCCAAATTTATTAAGACTTGCCTTACGGCCTAACACGTGGTCTAACCTAGCTGTGCACTTGAATGTCCTATAAATGGAAGTTTGGTCAAATCGATAGCATTATTCAAATCTTCTGTAGCCTTGCTGATTCTCTATCTAATTTTAAAAATTACTGAGAGAGACATATTAAAGTCTTGTT
This sequence comes from Madoqua kirkii, assembly GCA_006408675.1. NCBI lineage: Eukaryota > Metazoa > Chordata > Mammalia > Artiodactyla > Bovidae > Madoqua > Madoqua kirkii. Next base: position 11,170 of record SJYC01056100.1, on the reverse strand, counting down.
ATAACTTTCGGATTATCTGTTTCCTTTTTCAAGTCCTCCAGTTTTCGATTCATGCATTTTGGGACAGTGGTTTTGAACGTGTGTCCATGTAGTTATTGCTCTGCCTCCCTAATATATCAGCCCTTCTGTCACTGTGAAATATCTCCCTGCTGTTATTTCTTACCTTGGACTATTTTCTCTAATATTAATGTAGCCATTCCAGCTGTCTTCAGGGTACACTGTGTGCATGTTTTACAGGTTTTCCCTTTTAATTTTAGCTTCTTTGTGTCTTTTTCTCCAGCCTTTCAGCTTGATCCTGTGCTTTTACCCTGTCCGCTAGCCTCTGCCGTGCGTCTGGAGTGCCCCACTCACACTTGGGGTCGCTGGTGGTGCTCTGTCTCCCACTTCGTCGGTCGTTTCTGTGTCTTGTGTTCTGTACTTCTGTCTCTGCTTCCTTTTTTCAGATCAAAATTGTAGCGTACCATTTTAAATTCTGCTATCGATTCTGGAATCATATTATTTTTGGTTTGATTTTTGGTCAGTTTTAAAGGCTGTAGGGAGTTGGGGATAGGAAGAGCCCTGGGCGGGAAAGCTAGACCCACTCTTCCTAAGTAGAAGTTCTAGCGCTTTCTGTGAGTAAACACTTCTCAGTATGCTCTTCCGTTGGGCGGTTTCCAGCCTCAGAACACTTGCCTCTGCAGTTGTGTTCAGTGTTGCACCTGTTTTGAGGGAGAAGAGTCAGCGACGGCTGCATTCCACCTTAGCCGGAAGTCCCGTCTCTGGTGCACTTGGCAGAACCTCTGGGTGGCCACTGTGAGCCCAGCGGAGCCTGGCACCAGTGGCCTCCTTGTCCTTGCTCCCAGCTCCCTCTCTCCACTCTGCCATCTTGCAGTCCCCGTGGCCGTGCTCAGACAGGCGCGGGGTGCTGATGGGCGAGGCTGCTGACGGGCGAGGCTGCCGCCCGGCGGACACCCAGCCGGGCTGAGGGGCGCGCGCCTTGTCTCTCCAGGCCTCTTCAGTCCCAGTCCTGGGCCCTCGTTCACCTCGCAGGGAGGGACCCGTCTACCCGGGGTGTCAGGGCAGCCACTGCCTTTGTTTTTGCTGTGTGGCTGACTCATTCAGTCCATATCGTTCTTTGTTTCCCTAAATACTCAGCACTCACTAAATACTCTTTTTTTCCTTTCCCCTTAGGCAGAACAAGCACCAAACACGTGTGAATGCCATGTTTGCAAACAAGAGGCATCTGGGCTAACACCGTCAGCAATGGCTGCTGGCGCCCTGCCTCCCGGGCACCAGTTTCTGAGCCCCGAGAAGCCCGCACACCCGGCGCTGCACCTGTACCCCCACATCCACGGGCACGCGCCTGTGCACGCCGTCCCACACCTGCCTCGCCCTCTCATCCACCCCACCTTGTACACGGCGCCCCCCTTCACACACAGTAAGGTGAGTGTGCAGAAAGGGCCGGGCGCTCAGGCACCACCCAGACCTTGCAAGCATGTTTGAACAGACAGACCCGTAAAGTGATGGCTTGTGTGGGGCAGCAGCCGCGCTCACGGGAGGGTCTGCACATGTTTCCTTTACTGTGATATCGGAACCTCCTGGGGTTCTGAGCCTTTACACTTGTGAAACCAATCGTGGACGTCACGGTTCATTCCTTAGGCACGGACCAGGATGTGAAGAGTGGTGCTGGCGTAATGGGTTGAGCTGGGGACCCCAGGGCCTCTGCCCACCCAGAGAGCAGCCCAGTTCCCCAGCTTTGCAGGGCCTGGCGGTGGCGGGCAACACAGCTGGAACGTAGCATGAGTCCTCTAACACTGGCTGGGCCGCAGGGTCTTGAATGACAGTCCTCTTAAAGAACTGTTATGGGGAAAGGCACCAGCTTGGAGGAGAGACCCTAGGCGCCGTGCTGCAGAGGCTTGCCGGCAGGTGAGTGAGGGGCTGGGGGCAGCCGGGCGGGCCTGGCAGGACAGAGGGGTGATGGCCGGGAAGGGTGGCACGCACCGCCTCCTGTCAGGGCCTGAGGCTCGTGCTGAGCGCCTCAGACGTTGCAGTGAAATCGTTAGGTTTGTTTCCTTCTTCCTACCTTAGACAGCTTTGCCTCACTAGCTGTTTTGAACTTACTTTTATTGATTCATGTCATAAATTTTAATTTTTTATCAGTTATTCTGGCTAATGTTGTTAGCTCTAATCAGTCAAAAATAGAACTCTCCCCAAACTCTGCTCATAGACAGTGACTCTCTAGTGTGATAGAAAGTGAGCAAGCGGCGTGAGAGGGGCTCTATCAGGCCACACGTCACCCCTCCCTGGGGTTTGCTGTCTGTCTGCTGGGGAGGGCACTGCAGGATAATTGCTGGTTTATTATAGAGCATCCTCCGTTTGTTACGTTCTCTGATAATAATGCTTGGTAACCACTCATATTTATGCTTAAATTTTATTAGGTTGACTATTGCTTCCCCAGTAGCTCAGTTAGTAAAGAATCTGCCTGCAATGCAGGAGACCCTAGTTTGATGCCTGGGTCAGGAAGATCCACTCGAGAGGGGTAGGCTACCCACTCCAGAATTCTTGGGCTTCCCTCATGGCTCAGCTGGTAAAGAATCCACCTGCAGTGCGGGAGACCTGGGTTCAGTCCCTGGGTTGGAAAGATCCCCTGGCAAAGAGAAAGGCTACCCACGCCAGTATTCTGGCCTGGAGAACTCCATCGACTCTATAGGTCATGGGGTCAAAAAGAGTCAGACACGACTGAGCAACTTCCACTCTCTGACTCATTGCTCAGTTCAAACACTTGATGACACCTTTGTTAATCGGGTCATTTTAAGTAGCATATTCACGTTTATATTCAAGGCCAGGCTGTTTGTATGGTCCGCCCAATCCGTCACCCTTTTCCTCAGGTGAGCATATGAGTTTGGGAGCTGTTTGCTCCTTGTTCTTACCTAAATAGAGCTACATTTCCTAGTCCCTAGGGAACCACCTGGAGAAGAGGGTGTAGAATGTTCTCTCATATGTTTGTGCTGGTAGAAATTATTCAAAAATTAGTTCCTAAAAATCTTCAAGTAGAGTAGTGAAATTTATTGTTCCCACTCTAGTTAAAACCGGGTTATCCCCTGGATTTCAGCCTTTGCTCAGGATGTCACCAAGGTGTATAGAAGGGTGAAGGGGAAGAGCATCACCTGGGTCGCAGTCGCTCTGTCTGTTACCACCGATCTGCAGTCCAGCAGGGGGTGAGAAAGATCCATGGGTTGAAGACACTGCAGAGGAGCCGCTGTGAGGCTGTGTTTCAGCCACTTACTGTTGGTGGCAGGACTGTTCGCTGACACAGTTAAAGCACACTGGCCGGGTGCTGCTTCTGCTTGGAGGAGCGAGATGTGTTTGCCAGAGCACTCGGCCTGTGCTGGTGCAGGAGCGTCTCTCTGCGGGCCCTTGCCCTGCCACTTGCAGGCTTTGCGAGGCTGGCGTGTGCTCCTTGAGTTAGTGACGTAGTCGTGTGCTCTGACTCTGTCTGTGCCTAAATGCACCGGGCATGCCCAGCCCCACAGGGGCTGGTGGAGGAGGGCTGTGCTGTAGTGGAAGGACATGGTTGTCCTCAGCTCCGCCAGAGCCGGCTCTCGGCGGGGCGACTGTCCCGCAGGCGGGGCGACTGTCCCCTGCAGGCGGGGGTCAGCCCCAGGGGTGGGCAGCGGTGCCCGCTGAGGCTCTTGCGGGCGGCTTCTCCTCCTGCGTCTCCAGGGCTTTCAGGGGTTTCTGCTCTGGTTGGTTGTCCCTTCAAGACTGTGTCAGTCCGGCTCTAATTCTTCTAATTCGCTTTTGCCACCGTGGGAAATAGCACCTAACACGCTTGGAATGCGTGCTGTTAAAACTTCATTTTCTTGAGATTAGAAAGACTTGAAGACTATTTCCATTTTCAGAAGTCTTGATTACCACTGATATGTTTATAATTTGTATGTTGAAAAGTAGCTGCAGGAGGTAAATACAGTGATGAAATACTGAAGAAAAAAATTAAAACTAAGTGACAGGAAATTTAGTTTCCAAATATTTGGGAGCTCTCTGTCTCTCTGCTGCTGGCGTCTCCTCCAGCTCCCCTCTGGCCTGAGAGGTGCCCTGCGTCTCTCGTCTTTCAGGGCTGCTTTGGGGCCCGGCGTGGCCCGTCCTGGCAGGTGCTCTCCGCTCCTTAGGACGAGTTGGGGGCCGCTGCTCTGTGCGCGGCAGGCAGCGGCTGGCTGGCAGGGTGGGGGCCAGGAGTATGCTCGCCGGCCGGTGCTGTGCCCCTGCCGGTGAGAGGTCTTGGGGCTTTGGGGGCTGGGGGAAGCGTCTTATTGTTTAATATATTCTGATCATCTCTGTATTTTCATTGATGTGTTTATTCCATTCACTTTTTTTTAATGTATTTGGATGGATACCCATGTTTGTGCCTATTTTCTGTTTGTTGCCAGAGGCTCCCTTTTCCGCTTTCTCTACTCTCACTTGAACATCTTCTGATGCGGTTTATTTCCTCTTGGCGTATCAGCTGCGCCTCTGTCTCGTTTCGCAGCTGTGTTAGAAGGCGCCTTCTGACCACACCAGGGCCGCCTCCAGCACTGCTCCGCCACTCTGTGCGCAGTTGAGCTGCTCATAACAGCTTATTCCTCCTCCTGCCCCTTGTGACATTGCAGTCATCGTTTTCATTTATCCAACATTAATCACCTGGTACATTGTTATTATTTATTCCTGCAAAGTTTTTTTAAGGTCAATTAACAGTAAGAAAAAACAGATTTTATTTTCCTTGTGTTTAATCCTTTTCCATTGCTCTCTCTTCCTTTATGTGGATCCAAGTTTCTGACCTATATTATGTTCCTTCTTCCTGAAGAAAATCTTTTAACGTTTCTTGCAGGGCAGGTCTGCTGGAGATGCGTTCCCTCAGTGTGTGTTTGTCTGAGGAAGTCTTTATTTCTCCTTCAGTTTTGAAGGATAATTTTGCTGGATACAGAATTCTAGGTTGGTGGGTTTTCCCTTTGGACACTTAGAGCCTGGCTAACCCCCCTCTCTTCCTGCTTGCATGGTCTAAGTGAGATGTCTTCTGTGACTGTGTCCCTTGCTCTGTAGGACAGGGTTTGTTCCCCTCAGCCCACCCCCCAGGCTGTTTCCAGGATTCTGGCTTGAGTTCCTGCAGCTGGGATGTGCTGCGCCCGGGTGGGGTCTCGTGGGGCCCTGCTGGTGCCCTCTGAGCCTCCTGGCCTGCTCTGGTGCCAGTCGAGAGTTGGGACATCCTTGGACATCCTCTGCTCCCCCAGGCCCCCTTCCTGCCTGCTCTGCTCCTGCAGACTCCAGCCCTGTGTGGAACATCTTTTGAGAGGGCCCCAAATCCTTGGACACGTGTTCTCTCTTTTTGTCGTTGTTGGTGCTATTTTTTGGAGGATTTTGTTTGTTTAAATTCTTGTTTCTCTTCACATCTCAGTTTGAAAAGCCTCTCTTGTCGTGTCTTGAGGCTCATCGGTTCCCTTCTTGGCTGTGTTCAGTCTGCCGAGTCTTGGTTTTTCTCTCCACGTTTTTTATTTCTTAGAGTCTCTTTAGTTCTTAGACTCTTTCTTAGAGTCTCTCTGTTCACGGTACCAGTTTGTCCTTGCATGCTGACCGTGTTTCCTGTCGGCAGCACATGAGAAGTTTCAGGTTGCTGCCTCACGGTCTCCTGCCCACCGCTCTGCTGTCTCATCCTGAGCCTCCGGCCAGACCTTCTTTCTCCTCCTGCTGTTTGTACCCGTGGCCCCTCCCGCCTGACCGTCTTCTGTTCTGAGAGCTGCTTGTTGGATCACTCTTCCAGTCTGGTGGTTTTCCTGGGGTGTCTAACCTACTCCTTAAGTTTGAGTTTTTAATACTAGTTGTAATTCTTATTTTTAAGCTTTATTTTTCAAATGTGTGAGAAACTTTCTATGTTCTCTTGCTCCTTGATCACCTTTTCTTTCATCTTTGCTTTCTGTGAGCGTTTCACACATAGTTACTCTGTGGTTGGATTAAGCTGTGAGGCTCTAACCCTTTTCATCGTGAGGTCGTGCATGCTCAGCAGATCCTGAAGAGGGGTGCTTCCTCGGGAGGGGACCCCACTTGCTGGCGTGGAGGTGCTGCTGGTGCGTTGGCCCCCGACCCCGCAGCTCCCCTTGCCTCTGGCTCTGCTTCCTCCCGTGGGACCACAGAGCCGTCCGCTCACCTCTGTCACCGCAGTGCACACGCCCACAGGGCTCCCGTCCCGTTCTGTACCTCCGCTGGGGCCGGTTGGCTGTTTCCAGGATTCTGGCTTGAGTTCCTGCAGCTGGGATGTGCTGCGCCCGGGTGGGGTCTCGTGGGGCCCTGCTGGTGCCCTCTGAGCCTCCTGGCCTGCTCTGGTGCCAGTCGAGAGTTGGGACATCCTTGGACATCCTCTGCTCCCCCAGGCCCCCTTCCTGCCTGCTCTGCTCCTGCAGACTCCAGCCCTGTGTGGAACATCTTTTGAGAGGGCCCCAAATCCTTGGACACGTGTTCTCTCTTTTTGTCGTTGTTGGTGCTATTTTTTGGAGGATTTTGTTTGTTTAAATTCTTGTTTCTCTTCACATCTCAGTTTGAAAAGCCTCTCTTGTCGTGTCTTGAGGCTCATCGGTTCCCTTCTTGGCTGTGTTCAGTCTGCCGAGTCTTGGTTTTTCTCTCCACGTTTTTTATTTCTTAGAGTCTCTTTAGTTCTTAGACTCTTTCTTAGAGTCTCTCTGTTCACGGTACCAGTTTGTCCTTGCATGCTGACCGTGTTTCCTGTCGGCAGCACATGAGAAGTTTCAGGTTGCCTGCCTCACGGTCTCCTGCCCACCGCTCTGCTGTCTCATCCTGAGCCTCCGGCCAGACCTTCTTTCTCCTCCTGCTGTTTGTACCCGTGGCCCCTCCCGCCTGACCGTCTTCTGTTCTGAGAGCTGCTTGTTGGATCACTCTTCCAGTCTGGTGGTTTTCCTGGGGTGTCTAACCTACTCCTTAAGTTTGAGTTTTTAATACTAGTTGTAATTCTTATTTTTAAGCTTTATTTTTCAAATGTGTGAGAAACTTTCTATGTTCTCTTGCTCCTTGATCACCTTTTCTTTCATCTTTGCTTTCTGTGAGCGTTTCACACATAGTTACTCTGTGGTTGGATTAAGCTGTGAGGCTCTAACCCTTTTCATCGTGAGGTCGTGCATGCTCAGCAGATCCTGAAGAGGGGTGCTTCCTCGGGAGGGGACCCCACTTGCTGGCGTGGAGGTGCTGCTGGTGCGTTGGCCCCCGACCCCGCAGCTCCCCTTGCCTCTGGCTCTGCTTCCTCCCGTGGGACCGCAGAGCCGTCCGCTCACCTCTGTCACCGCAGTGCACACGCCCACAGGGCTCCCGTCCCGTTCTGTACCTCCGCTGGGGCCGGTTTTTCTTGTTCATGTTCTTACCAGCTCCCTGTGAACAGTTTCCCTTGCTTTCTCTGTAGCTCAGCACCTGGTTATAGAGATGTCCTGTGCCGTTTGTCTGGGATCTGGGACATGTCTCCCCTCGACGGACAAAACCCGAGGAGAACGAGGGAGGACTTGCCACTTGAGAGAGGAGAGCCCACGGGCGCGCCTGCTCCTCCCATGTTGCTGGCCCGGGGCCGAGCTCGAGGCCCTGGCTTTACGTGCTGTGTCCTTCCTGTCTGGAAAATGTGTCAAGAAGCAGTTGCCCCCTTAGGACGGGGCTGGAGCGCAGGTGGAGTGCTGTCTCGGGCTCTCCACAGGAGCACGGGGTGGCCTGGAAGCGGTGGGTGAGTTTAGTGCGTCGAGGGAGCCTGGGGACGGGGCGTCCACACGGCCGTGGGCGTGCACGCCCCTCACCCCCTCACCGGGCTCCTCGTGTGCCACCGCTGCGGACGCGGCTCGCAGAGTTACACGGGGAGCAGCTGTCAGCTCCGCTGGGGTCTGAGGGGGGAGAAGACTGCGTGGGGAGGGGCATGAGTTGATCACCGTCTGCTGGTCATGGCGGGGCTGCAGCCCGTTTTACTGAGTTCACTTCTTCTGGGCTAAGAAATAGCAAAAGGAGGCTGGTGCCTGTGCCTCTCCCTCTGGCAGGAGCACAGAGGAGCCTCAGGAGAAGCCCAGGGGAGAGAGACTCCCCCGCTCGCTGGGCGCTCAGCAGCCCTCTGTCCGGGTGCTGGGTGTCTGCAGCAGCTGCCGCCGCCTGGGGCTCCATCCGCTGCTCCCCGGGCTCTGGGCTCCATGCAGGACAGGCTGGGTCTCACGACTCCTGCTTAAGTTCAGAAGTGTGTGTCGCTGAAGTTATCAGTTAATGCGGCTGGGCTTCCAGTTAGAGCAGAATTGTGCTTCCCTGTGAATCAGTTTTGTCTCAAAGTGAAGAACACATCAGAACTTCTGTGAATTAAAGCCACATGGATTTGTATGGAGATTGGAATCCGTGTTGCAGTTTAATAGCATTATCCACACGTGCTTTACATCATCCATGTCTTTCCAGTGCTGTGGCCCAGATGGTCTGGCGACAGGTGCCCCCTCTCTTCCTGAAGGAGCCCTTGGCTCTGGAGGCGGGCGGGCCTCTGTGCAGCCGCCTCCACCCAGGGGCAGCCCTGCTGCCCTCAGTCTCCACCGCTGGACCTCCTGTTTCGCATGCGTGGTCTTCTGAACCAGACACACAGCGTCCCCAGCTATGTCTCCATGCAGCAGCTCCGTGGTTACAGTCTGTGCTCCACTCAGCATTTGTTGAACAGCAGGCTGTGCCAGGCCCTGTCCTGCCTGCTCGATAAGGGAAGACAGTCCCCCCAGCCCTTGCGTTCAGAAATCTCATCGTCTAAAGAGAAGACAAATACGTGATCAAATTGGAAAACTCAGAACGCTGTGCCGTACCTCGATAGAAATCGTAGCCACAGTGTAGACAGATGGCCCTGAGGGGAGACCCAGCCAGGGAGCCTGTGGGGGGCCTGCAGAGAGGTGGCGCAAGGCAGAGCGCGGATGGCTGAGCAGAAACCGGAGCCGCGTGGGTGGCGTGGTGCAGGCCGTCAGTGGACGTGCTCGGGGAGAAGGTGGCGCTCGCTGTCCCCGGGCTCTCAGGCCTTGCCAGCGCTCAGCGTGCGTCTGCGTCCTGAGCCTGCTGGCCTGTCCCCAGACACAGGCCATCCCACCTGCCGGGCTCTGCGCGCCCCGGGGCCTTCAGCACTGAGGCCTCCCATTTGTCTGTGCCTCATGATCTGTCCCTGCTCCATGGAGACTGACGCCTGCTGGGAGTTTCCTTGCCCTTTGCCCCTGAGACTTCCTGCCAGGCCAGCAGGTCAGGCTGCCGCCGTGGTGCTGGGGGTCTGGTCTGCCCTGCTTTCTCCCTCTGTCAAATCCTGAATCTGCTCCCACCTCACCCTCCCCCTTCATCTGCCCAAGCCCGTTGAGGGTTGGTGGTGTGCTAAGCTGTTCAGCTGCCCGAGCGGAAGGACCTCGCCCCGGCCCCGTGAGAGGGCAGCAGCACCTTGAACTGGGCTGAGGAGGGCTGGCTTATGTCTAGGGTCGACCCCCATCAGCGCTGGGGAAACGCTTCCTTTAGGCCAGGCGACGCTGAATATTCGTGCACTGTCTGGTTTAATTCTTAGCACATCCCCTGGAAGTGGGTGTTTCCAAATTACGAACGGGAAAACTAAAGCACAAAAAGATTGAGGAATTTGCCTGAGGTCACACAGCTAGGAGTGGGCGAGCCTGCCCGTGAACCCCGCAGCCCGCGCAGCCCAGGGGCTGGGTCGGGAGGAGAATTCAGCCCAGCTCCGGGGCCACAGATCCTCCCTTCCTCCCTGCCCACCAGCGCTCTGCCTGCCCCCGCCCCACACCCCGCCCGTACTAACCACCCCTGGTCGTCCTTGTCCCCGCTCCTCCCCCAGAGTGCCGCAGGCTCACTTCTGCACCCAGCTGACCAGACCGCCTCACCCTGCTGCCTAGGGCCCTCTGAGCCCCCCAGCCCCCAGGATAGAGACACACGTGCGCGTCTCTCCGTGGCCCCTCCGCCCGTCGGGTTGGCTCCCTTGTGCCTGGACGCCGGCCGGCCCTGTGCTCTGGCCTGTCCCTTCCCCCCTCTGCCCAGCCCGGCCCTTGGAGTTCTGCTCCTGAGGGTCCTCTCCAGTGCTCCCCTCCCCCCCACACCCTGGTGCTGAGCACACACTCTGCTCACATCCGTGTCCCCGGGGGTATTCCCACACACCTGGGGGGGCAGGGTGAATGGCGTGTGCTGGTATCAGCGAGATGCGGTGGCCGCAGGGCCAGGCTCCAGGGGGCCTCGCCCCCCCCAGGCACCTTCCATAATTCGAGGGGAGGCAGTTGCACCACCAGTGGGTTGGACGTGAGTCTTGAGTGCTGACAGGGAGAATCCTAGACTCGGCTCACTGGGGCGGGCCACTGCAGCCTGGGCTCCAGGGGCTGAGAGGGGGTCAGTGATGGCCTCTCCGGGGCGCGGCAGCTTGGCTGTGGCAGGAGGCTCACCCAGGCCAGCAGGGTGAGCTGCAGTTAGGACGGTCTTAGGAGGTGGTCACCGTGAGCCACATTGTGGGCTGAGCAGTAGCTTGAAGTCTGGGGACCGAGGGCAGACCATGTGTCCAGAGGCCAGGTGAGCGGGAGCACAAGGCGAGCCGCACCCGCTCGGGACTTGGTTCTGCGTCAGGGGTGGGGAGCCACCGGCCCAGCCTGAGCACAGAGCACCACGTTCGCACTCACGCTCCACGAGCCCACTCTGGCCGCGCCGAGGGAGGGGCGTTGGGCAGGGGCACAGCTGTGGGCCGGGGCCGGGGCGAGGCAGGACGCCCAGGTGTGCAGGGGGCAGCTGACACCAGTCAGCCCGGAAACGTTTGGGCAGGGCTCTCCTTCCACACCCTGGGAGGGTGGGCTCAGCTCAGTGTCGAACCCCTCTGTCCCCACGCTTCTGCACTCTGCCCAGGTGTGAGGGAACAGGGCCAGAGCTGACCTCCCGCCAGTGGCTCCACAGGGGCTTCTGCCTGGCGCTTCTGAAAGCGTCAGGTGAGTAGCCACCTCGTGCAGATGGCCTCGTCTGAAGCGTGACTCGGCAGCGACGCTGGCCATCCCTGGGCTGCCCGAGCGTGTGCGGTCAGCCCCTTGAGCACCAGCTGCCCTCCAGTCTGTGTCCGCGGCCGCTGCCCGACACGTGCGGCCCTGGGGGTGTTCGCGTGCGCCTTCCACGCGGCGTTCCCCGCACGCCTGTTGGCGGCATGTGTGCC
>SJYC01056096.1:0-11053 GCA_006408675.1 Madoqua kirkii | reverse complement strand
CGTTTTACGCTCTGACTGTGGGCCATCCAGCGCAGTAGCCAGGCCTGTGAAGCCCCTGAGCGCAGAGCTGCTGAGAGTGCAGGCCGAGGGGGCTGTGAGTGTGGACGTGCACAGCGTCGGCCAGCGCCAGGGCGCGCGGGGCCTGCATGCAGCTGCTGCGCTGACTCCGTGTTGAGGCGAGCTTTGGGCGTGTCTAGGCACCTGTGTGTCACTGCCGCGAGCCTTGCTTGTCTCTTCATCCTCCTTCCTGGGGCCCCTGGGCTCCCGCCGTGTCCGTGGCCCGTGCTGCTCCGCCCGGACTCCGTGCGTGAAAACCGCTGCCCCCTGCGCCTTAGCTTTCCGCCCTTCAGCCGAGCGAGTTCCTTCAGTCTTGATGATCCTCTCAGCTTTTCTGTCGTCCGTCCGCAAATAGAGAAAGCTTCACTTCCACTTTTCCAGTTCTTATGCCTCGTTTTCTCCTGCTTAACTCATCATTCCTAAACTTACTGGAAACATTTGATATTTCTATATTAAGATTTTGGCTTTAAGGTTCATATAGTTTATCACAGTAAGAAAATACCCAATAATTCCTACTTTTAAATATACTTTATCAAGAGTGAGCTGATTTTTGTCAGAGGTTTTCTAGCATCTGTAGAGATTAAACATTTTTCTTCTTAGACCTGTTGCAGTTCATAATGATTAGGAAGGTTTTTTGTTTTTTTTTTCCAGTATTCTTGAGAAATTCGCCCTCCCCTGGGACTGTGCAGGCTTTTGTGATTTGAGAGGACTCTCCTGTGCAGCTCCCTGGGCTTGGCGCCTTTTTTGCGGGGTAGTTTCCTGATAACATTCTCTGTCCTCTGTGGTGATTGGTCTGTTTCTGTCTTTTATGAGGTTGATTTTGTAAAGGATGCTTCTGTGCTGAACTGTCAGCCCAGCTAGTTTTCCGGCCTCGTTGCACAGACGCCTGCAGGGCACACGCCTTTTGTTTTGTTGGTCTCTAGCTGTGCTGGGTCTGTGCTGTGGCACCCGGCTTCGTTGCCCCGAGGCGTGTGGGACCTTAGTTCCCCGACCAGGGTTTGAACCTGCGTCCCCTGCGTTGGAAGGTGGATTCTTTACCACGGACCACCAGGGATGTCCCCAAAGTGCACTCTTTTCAAAAAGTCTCTTCTAACGGTGGTTCTCCTCCCATCATTTCCTTCATTGTGCATTTGTGCTTCCTTTCTCCCTGCTGTGTTTGACTCTAAAATAGCCTATACGATGTTTTAAAGTCTCCTGATTTAGTAATGGGGCATATTCTTTCTTCCCTCTGCTGCACTAGTTTCCATTTTCACCTTTTTTTCCTGTGCTTTTTTTGGTTTCGCTTCATTATTCTTCACAACTTTTCCAGTTGGGAATTGAATTCATTTCTTTTCAGTCTTTCAGTTTTATTGATCAAAATAACACTTTGAATTTTTCTCTGAAAAATTTTTCTCTGAGCTTTCCCGTTAAGTGTATCTCATGATATCGGATAATGTTTCCACTTGGTTTCTTTTTTAGAAATTCAGTAATTTCCATGTAGTTTTTACTCCCTTTCACCCAGTAGGTTAATAGGTGGCTTTTAGATTTCCAGGTGGGAGAACCTCTCTTATATTAATAATGTCTAGGTTTTGGACCCTGCGATTCGAGAGTATTGTTTATATTTCTGCTTTTAATTACTGGTAATTTTAAATCACTGGTATTATCTTTGTGACTAGTTTTTGTGATTGCTCTGTGTGCATTTGAGATAAAAGTATATTTTCTCTGCTTTCATGATACAAAACTAAATCTAAATACATGCTTACATCCGTGATACATTTTGAATTTGGCCTTTGCCCTCTTGCCCCGCCCTCTGCTCTCTGTCTGGAGGCCTCCCTGCGCTCTGCTTTAGGAGGGCTCTGTGTCCCGCGGCGCACAGCCCCAGCAGTCTCTTGCTGAGCCCTGGCGTCTGTTACTCAGGCTCCCCTTTTCTGTTGTGCCGCTTGCTCTTGGCCTGGCTTCTCCTTTGTCCCTCTGCTTCTGCTTAGTCTCCTCCCTTCCTTTCTGGCTGAGTCGCTGGGTTTTAGGTCGTTCCCTTTGCGTACAGCTTAGACACCTGAGTCCTGCGTGTGAGCCGTATTGACAGTCTCACGCGCCACAGGAGAGGTGAGCCCCTTTCCGTGTGCTGATCGGACAGCCCTGACGTGACTGGGTCATAACTAGACCTGTTTCCTGTGTGTGTCCTCTCTCTGGGTGCCGTGTCCGCGCGGCTGCTGCTTCCGGAGTGTCCCTGTTTCGGAACACGAGTGGCGAGTGGCGCTGCGCCGGCCCCGCCCCGCAGGCCCCGCCCCTGGTGGGCGTGGCCCTGCTGCCTGCCGCGCGGCCCCTGCCCGCTCCGCTCCCGCTTGGCGTCCCTTCTCGCCCCGCCCTGAGCTGCGCTGTCGTCAGAGCACGCGGTGCTCGCAGGGCTGCCCGCGTGGGCACAGCAGGCGCCCGCCTCCTGCAGAGATTCTGGGCGCGTGTCCTCCAGCAGGGCCGGGGCGAGTCCTCCGAGCTCCGGAGAAGCGTGCGGTTTCCATGGTCTGCACGTGAGCAGCCAGCCAGGCCTGGACTGTCTTAGGTCAACTTTCTCTCCACTCTGGTTAATACAGTTTATTTGTGCAAAAAATGTCTGCCAGTACTGAACCTGGCTATAGTTTCATCCTACTTTTTCCTTACACCGCGATTTTTGACCCTGGTTGCCTGTTCTAATCAGAAGAGTATCAGAAATCACTTTATATAGAGGCAGCGTCCCCCTATCCGCCTCCTGCTGTGTTTCTTTTTGTGGCTGAAGCTGCTCTTCTTCTGGAACTATCCAGCTTGCGATTGGGCTTTCCAAGTCGCCATTTTCTTGACTCTTACAAACCTCCTGGCTGACTACGTCTCTCCTCTAGTGCAGTGTCCCTGAGCACGGGGCCCCCCGGCGGTCCTGGTGGGAGGTGTGCTCCGGAGGCCTGGAGAGCCGTCTCTGCACGGGGAGGAGCGGGGTGAAGGTGACACTGTGGATGGGCGAGCAGGGCGGGGGCAGCAGCAAGGATGGGCACAGGCGTCCCTGGTGATTGACAAGGGGCGTGCCCAGCCTGCTGACGGGGCGTGAGCATGAGGAGCGGAAGTGGAGGGGTGTGGCTGTGCCTGCCTGGGGTGGCTGCACAGAGAAGGTGGCTCTGTGCACATGTGGCCCAGCGGAGGTTGGGATGGAGTGGTGCTGTTGGCATCCAGCTGTGGGTGAAGCCAGGGGACAGGGCTTCAGGGAAGGACCCAGGCAGTAAGCCCCGCAGCAGGCTGTGGTCCTGCTGGTCCTGGGGGTGGCGTTGCTGTGGCGGGTGGGTGTGACAGCCCCGCCTGCCCCTGGGACTCTTCAGAACTGGGGGCAGCTAGGCTGCGGCCCCGCTACTGTGACTGTGTCACGGTTGCACTCTGTTGCACTCCTGTGCAGATGCCCAGTGAGAGGAGGAGTGAGCGTCTTCACGGAAGATTCCAAAAGCTGTCCCGTGCTAACGTGGGGACAGGGTGGAGAGCAGCCTTTCACAGAGCAGCAGCCGTGGTCTGCAGGCTCCTTGGGTCCTTGGGCAGAGCCTGCTGGTGCACGGGCACCACGCGCCCCCTCCCCCCCAGTATGTAGGTGTGCACGGATCGAGCCTCTGGCACCTGAGCTTAGGCAGGAAGCACACCACATCCTGCACCCCCCGGACTGGGGGCAAAGCAGAGGAGAGAGTTAAGGACCCCAGAGGTGCCGAGGCTGCCTGCTATAACCTGTCTCCAAAGAGGGCTCCACACTTGCAGACTGAAAGACAGCCTTAGTCTTTGGTTGGGACAGCCTCAGGCTGATGATAAAGTTTCTGGAGGGCGCTCGAATGAGCCGAAGGCCCGGGAGAGCCGGGTTCCTCCAGAGGCTTGGTCCAGAGCCCAGAGGTGCTGCCGCCCACCCAGCAGGGCCTGGGACCCGGAGCGCAGCCTCTCGAGGGCTCTCCCCGGGCTGCAGCCCCTGCGCCGCCTCTGTGGGGCCTTTGCTCCACGAGAGTCGGCTCATCCCACGTCGGGTGCTGCCAGGCGCCCGAGCAGTGTCCGCCCACCTCTGGCCCTTTGCAGAATCTCATCCTGGAAAAGGTTGTTAGTTTGTGAAGTGGTTGAAGTAAAACCAAATGCTTTGCTCCGCTCTGGTGAGATAGCCTGCTGTTGAGTTGACTTAACTCTTTCACTTTGCAGATGATGTTTTTCTGCCTAAAGATATCGACCTAGACAGTGTGGACATGGATGAGACGGAGAGGGAAGTGGAATATTTCAAAAGGTAAGGGTTAGGCCTGGCACCTGAGGCAGCAGGGGTTCCGTGGTGCGATGCACGCCCCTCCCAGGGCACTGCTGTCAGTCTGGGGCAGAGGTCATGTCAGCGGCCCCGCAGCCTGGCCACTGAGATATGCCCCACCCACACCCCTGCCCGAGCGCTGGCCTCCTTGCCCTCACGGCCACCGCCCCCTTCCCCGTGGGTGTGGAGCTGGGTTCACAGCGTCGCAGAGCATCTCACAGTGGCCCTCAGCCGCGGCGGTGCCGGGGCTGTGGGTCCACGCCTCTGTTCTCACAGGTCTTCCCACTGATCTTTATGTGTGCTGGTGTTGGAACAGGGATAGGGCATGCTCTTAAGATGAAAAGTAACATTTTGGATAATATATTCCATTTTTCTGGTATGCAGACATGTTTAATAATGTTTGTCCGAATTTCAGTAATATTTTGTCTATTTGAGTTACGGCAAGAAAATTTTTTCTTTAAAGTGCTTTGTTCTTTATTTAGCAGTACTTAAAAAACATACACACACACACTCAAAAAAGGAGTTTCCAGTGTCATTAATTCATATTTGAGATATGAAGTTCTAAGTTTTCCTGAAAACTGTGTTCATTGTATAATGTGTGTGTGTGTGTTTTAACTCTTAGGAGATGATAGAGCATTTGCTGAAGTGCAGCGTTCACAGTAAAAACTCTTAACTGGAACAGAAGGGCACATCCTGAGCATGATGCAGGGTGTTCGTGACATGCAGTGAAGCTGTGCTTAACGGTGAGACAGCAGAGCTGTTCCTCGAGATTAATAATGTTAATAAAGGTGCCGCTTATCACAACTTTTATTTCTAAAGAAATAAAATGAAACAAAGGGGTAAGGATTCAGATGAAGACCTGGAATTGTCCTCAGATGATGTGAACGTGTTTTACAAAGTCCAAAGGAAGGCACAGCTAAACTGTTGCGTTCCTCCACAGTTTCCCTGAAGCCGGCTTCTGGAGGGCGGGGGACGGACTAACAGGGCGTTCCTTGATGTTGGTGACACTTTGGAGGGAAGCTTCCCTGAGGTGGACCTGCAGAGCTCACGCAGCTCATAATCACTGATGACTTGCTATAAACAGAGATTGCCAAGCACCCAGGACTCAGGAAAAGCAATAAGAATCTGGAAGTGAAAAACAGAATTGTTAAAGTCAAGGTCTTGAGAGATAGGTGATAGAGTCGACACTGCTGAAGAGGGAATGAGTGAATTGGGAGGTATGCTGGAATGCACCAAGAGGGAAGGAAAACAGAAAATGCGAACGAAGGGTTAGGAGACGAGGAGGCCCAGTCTAACGCCCGTCTGACTGAAGCCCCTCTGAGAGGAGATGGAGAGACAGCAGGGTTTAAAGAGACGAGGATTTGCAGAACTGATGAGAAATACGAATCTACAGAATCAGAAGCACAACATATACCAATGGGATAAACAAACGAAAATCCTCCACATGGCATTTGAAATCAGAGACCATGGAACAAAATCTAGTGCCAGAAAAGATTGGCAGTCGATAATTATGAGTCCCACAAAAGTCTTCTTTCCCACAATAAAGAAAGGCTGCAGGAGCATGCTTCAGAGAGACCTGTCTAAAAGGAAACTGTAAAATGACACTTTTAAGCAAGGATGTCAGGAAGCCCTTGGCAGTCCAGCAGTCGGAACTCCGTGCATGCGCCGCAGGGGCTGTCAGGGAGCTGAGCTCTTCTGAGCCATACAGCGAGGCACCGAGAAAAGGGAACTGAGCTCAGGAGATTAGTCGGATACACACAGGAAGGGATGAAAGGACTCCTGGTAAATCGTGGTAAATGTCTGATTGGCATTAGACTTAAAGGAACCCCAGTACTGAGCATCAGCAACATGTCTGCTTGGTGTGATGTAATCAGAGCTGAGTATCCTCAACCCCTTTTTAATTGCTAGGGTAGTTACCATTCAGACTAAACATAAATGGGCTGGACACAATTTTGATAGCAAACATTAAAGTAATAGAAATAAAATGTATAAACTGGTAATCAGTAGGAGAAAAAAAAAATCAAAACTCAAAAAACAAGTGTAGAGAAAGTACAATAGGTTTTAGATGATAGAAGTCCAGTTGTCTCAATGCCCATTATAGGCAGTAAGCAGGAAGAATACAGTTTGTCACATTGTGTTAAGTATTTTTAATGCATATACATATAAATACGTATATATGCTATATACAAGAAAGTAACCTGAACTGTAATGGAAAGGGACAGGGGCTCCCCTGGGGGCTCGGTGGTGGAGAACCCGCCTGCCAGTGCAGGAGACGCGTGTTCGCCGCAGGTGGGGAGGTCCCGCCTGCAGAGGGCCACCCAGCCCGGGCCCCGCAGCTGTCTGAGCCCGGGCTGCCCAGAGGAGACGTCACCATGAGGAGCAGCCCCACTCACTGCAGCCAGGGAACAGCCACGAAGAGCCGGCGGCCAGAAGTCAATGGGACTGCTCTCTTAGGAAAGAGAGATGGAGACACAGGAAGACAGCTGTTCCAGCTGTGCTGTTCTCAGGTGAAAGGTATTTTAACACAGGGGATAGTTGAAGTTTGCTCCTAATGATAAAAATGCTCCATTTGTTAGGAAAAAATAGGAGTTTTAAACCTACGTGTTTAATAGAACAACCTCAAGATACAAAAAGCAATTTGGGCTTTACAGAGAATTAGACACAATAAATGGGCAAAATAAAGACAGGAATGGTCTGGACCTAACAGAAGCAGAAGATATTAAGAAGAGGCGGCGAGAACACACAGAACTGTACAAAAAAGATCTTCATGACCCAGATAACCACGATGGTGTGATCACTTATGCCGGGAGCGGGGGGAGGGGGCGGGGGGGGGTAGAAATTAGCATAAATTATCCTTGAAGAAACCCAAGAGATAAAGATTTTGTTAACTATTTTACAGATAATCATATTGCTAATGAAAAGCATGGGAAAGAAACTAAAGGAAACAATGACAACAATGTCTCACCAAAAAGAACCAACCTGTGTGTGTGTTAGTCACTTAGTCATGTCCGACACTTGCAACCCCATGGACTGTAGCCCACTGGGCTCCTCCATCTGTGGGAGTTTCCAGGCAAGAATACTGGCGGGGGTTGCCATTTCCTTCACCACATTATTGTAGGGATAGAAATTATAAAAAGGAAACAAATTGCAATTCAAATTAAATAAATTATTAAAGATAAAGGACAGAAATGGTATGGAACTAATAGAAGCAGAAGATATTAAAAAAAAATGGCAAGAATACACAGAACTGTACACAAAAGAACTTCACGACCCAGATAATCACAACTGTGTGATCACTCACCTAGAGCCAGACATCCTGAAATGTGAAATCAACTGGGCCTTACTTAGGTAGCATCACTACGAACAAATCAAGTGGAGGTGATGGAATTCCAGTTGAGCTGTTTCAAATCCTGAAAGATGATGCTGTGAAAGTGATGCACTCAATATGCCAGCAAATTTGGAAAACTCAGCAGTGGCCACAGGACTGGAAAAGGTCAGTTTTCATTCCAATCCCAAAGAAAGGCAATGCCAAAGAATGCTCAAACTACTGCACAATTGCACTCATCTCACACGCTAGTAAAGTAATGCACAAAATTCTGCAAGCCAGGCTTCAGCAATATACTACTGCACAATTGCACTCATCTCACATGCTAGTAAAGTAATGCTCAAAATTCTCCAAGCCAGGCTTCCGCAATGTGTGAACCATGAACTTCCTAATGTTCAAGCTGGTTTTAGAAAAGGCAGAGGAAACAGAGATCAAATGGCCAACATCCACTGGATCATGGAAAAAGCAAGAGAGTTCCAGAAAAACATCTATTTCTGCTTTATTGACTATGCCAAAGCCTTTGACTGTGTGGATCACAACAAACTTTGGAAAATTCTGAAAATTCTGGTATTCTGGGAATACCAGACCTCCTGATCTGCCTCTTGAGAAATCTGTATGCAGGCCAGGAAGCAACAGTTAGAACTGGACATGGACCAACAGACTGGTTCCAAATAGGAAAAGGAGTACGTCAAGGCTGTATATTGTCACCCTGCTTATTTACCTTCTATGCAGAGTACATCATGAGAAATGATGGACTGGAAGAAACACAAGCTGGAATCAAGATTGCCAGGAGAAATATCAATAACCTCAGATATGCAGAGGACAACACCCTTATGGCAGAAAGTGAAGAGGAACTAAAAAGCCTCTTGATGAAGGTAAAAGAGGAGAGTGAAAAAGTTGGCTTAAAGCTCAACATTCAGAAAACGAAGATCATGGCATCTGGTCCCATCACTTCATGGGAAATAATGGAGAAACAGTGGAAACAGTGTCAGACTTTATTTTGGGGGGGCTCCAAAATCACTGCAGATGGTGACTGCAGCCATGAAATTAAAAGATGCTTACTCCTTGGAAGAAAAGTTATGACCAACCTAGATGGCATATTCAAAAGCAGAAACATTATTTGCCGACTAAGGTCCGTCTAGTCAAGGCTATGGTTTTTCCTGTGGTTTTGTGTGGATATAAGATTTGGGCTGTGAAGAAGGCTGAGCACCAAAGAATTGATGCTTTTGAACTGTGGTGTTGGAGAAGACTCTTGAGAGTCCCTTGGACTGCAAGGAGATCCAACCAGTCCATTCTGAAGGAGATCAACCCTGGGTGTTCTTTGGAAAGAATGATGCTAAACCTGAAACTCCAATACTTTGGCCACCTCATGCGACGAGTTGACTCATTGGAAAAGACTCTGATGCTGGGAGGGATTGGGGGCAGGAGGAGAAGGGTATGACCGAGGATGAGATGGCTGGATGGCATCACAGACTCGATGGACGTGAGTCTGAGTGAAGTCCGAGAGATGGTGATGAACAGGGAGGCCTGGCGTGCTGCAATTCATGGGGTCACAAAGAGTCGGACATAACTGAGCGACTGAACTGACTGACTGACTGAAGCAATGTTGTTCTTCACAGCATTGGACCTTGCTTCTATCATCAGTCACATCCACAGCTGTGTATTGTTTTTGCTTTGGCTCCATCCCTTCATTCTTTCTGGAGTTATTCCTCCACTGATCTCCTGTAGCATATTGGGAACCTACTGACCTGGAGAGTTCCTCTTTCAGTATCTTATCATTTTGCCTTTAGTATGAAAAGGGTGTTTCATGAACAGTATGAGTTCATGGTGAAGTGGTTTGCTATTCCTTTCTCCAGGGGACCACATTGTCAGACCTCTCCACCTTGACCCACCTGTCTTGGGTGGCCCCACAAGGCATGTCTTAGTTTCATTGAGTTAGACAAGGCTGTGGTCCTAGTGTGGTTATATTGACTAGTTTTCTGTGATTATGGTTTCAGTGTGTCTGCCTTCTGATGCCCTCTTGCAACACCTACCATCTTACTTGAGTTTCTCTTACCTTAGACATGGAGTATCTCTTCACGGCTGCTCCAGCAAAGCACAGCTGCTGCTCCTTACCTTGGACGATGGGTGTCTCCTACCATTGCCCTTCCTGATCTTGAACATGGAATAGCTCCTCTAGGCCTTCCTATGCCCTTGCAACCACCACCGCTCCTTGAACGTGGCGTTGCTCCTCCTTGCTGCTGCCCCTGACCTCGGGTGTGGGGTAGCTCCTACTGGCCACCCTTGTGCACCATCTCAGCCTCCTGCGCTTGTATTAAATCCAAGCCCAGATCAATCCATACTGTTGGTTAATAGGGGCTGAGCAGGAGCTCGAATGCAGGAAACTGAGATAAACCAGTACTGCCCAGTTACCACCCAGTGAAACAGATACTTCTCAAGGAGCCAGGAACTAATCCATTAATCCCTGGATTGCTGCATTCCAGGAAGTTACAAGAGGTCACATCCCCAGCAACAAACAATTGTGATTATTCACATGACAGTAAACCCAGAGTTGTAGCTTTCTGGACGACCCAAGAAGAGGAGCTCCAATACTTTGGCCACCTAATGTAAAGAGCTGACTCATTGGGAAAGACCTTGATGCTGGAAAATATTGAAGGTAGGGGGAGAAGAGGGCAACAGGATGAGATGGTTGGATGGCATCACCAACTCAATGAACATGAATTTGAGCAAACTCCAGGAGATGGTGAAGGACAGAAAAGCCTGCAGTGCTGCAGTCCATGAGGTCGCAAAGAGTAGGATCTGACTGAGCAATTGAGCAACAACAGAAATACTTCATAAGCAAACAATCTGAATGAATCATACAAAATAATACACGATTGGAAAACTTTGGAGATTATGGTTTGTTAGCCCATTATTTCATATCTGGCAAGAGTCTGAGTCACTAATTGGAACAATGTTTCTGGATTTGTCTCCATTGGCATCCTTTGGGTTACCACACCCTCTACACCTATTCTTTGTGTTTTTCACCCAAGCAGCTATCTCAGCAGAAAACTCAGAAGCTGGGTCAGGCAGAGCTTGCCCTATTAATTGGGACCAAAAGCCCACATCCCACGACATTCAGTAAGTCAGGCAGAGCAAGATGGCATTCCCAAAAGAGATACCTACATGAGTGTGCTCCTGCAGTGAGCTGACAACCACAGAACCAAAAGCATTTCTGGTGGGGGGGGGGGGGGGGGGGGTTGTTGCTCTCCTTGCCCCCGTGGACTTCATCCAGGGTCTTTAACACTAGACCACCACCTATTCTACTGGGACCCAGATGGACAAATCCAGCCGCCAAAATAGAGTTCATTCCATTTTTAAAGGACAGTCCTTATCAACGAGTCCATAATCTGAAGCAGCTGCTGAGACTGCCA
>SJYC01056095.1:0-19448 GCA_006408675.1 Madoqua kirkii | reverse complement strand
GGGGGGAATGGTGGAGATATTTTGGTTAAACTTCCTAAAATTTCCCCTGAGTCATAAGGTAAGGAAAGAAGTCATTCTTCTATAATAACTCAGCTGCTTTTCCAACCACAAGACTTTGTATACCCACCACCAAAGCACAAGGTCAACCTCAAGAAAGGGTCCTCCCTGACTGAACCCAGCAGCCATAAAACATGCTTGTAATTTAACTCTGTGACCCTTTCCAACTTCTGTACGAGGAAAAAAAAAATCCTAACTAAAGTCAGATGATAAATGACAAATGATTAAGTTATTCTCCATCAGCATGCTGTATGTACCATTCTAATGGCAGGATGAAGAGGAACTAAAGAGCCTCTTGATGAGGGTGAAAGAGGACAGTGAAAAAGTGGGCTTAGAACTCAAAATTCAAACAAGTAAGATCATGGCATCCAGTCCCATCACTTCATGGAAAATACATGGGGGATAAAGTAGAAACAGTGTCAGATTTTGTTTTCTTTGGCTTCAAAATCACTGCAGATGGTGACTGCAGCCATGAAATTAAAAGACACTTACTCTTTGGAAGAAAAGCTATGGCACACCTAGACACGATATTTAAAAGCAAAGATATCACTTTGCTGATGTCAAAGCTATGGTTTTTCCAGTAGTTATGGATGGATGTGAGACCATAAATAAGGCTGAGCACCGAAGAATTGATGGTTTCCAATTGTGGTGCTGGAGAAGACTCTTGAGATTTCCTTGGACAGAAAGATCAAACTACTCAATCCTAAAGAAAATCTACCCTGAATATTCACTGGAAGGACGAATGCTGAAGATGAAGCTCCAATGAAGCTTTGGCCACCTGATGGGAAGAGCCAACTCACTGGAAAAGACCCTGATGCTGAGAAAGATTGAAGGCCAAAGGAGAAAGGGGCAGCAGAGGATGAGATGGTTGGATGGCATCACCAACTCAATGGACATGAGTTTTAGCAAACTCTGGGACATGGTGAAGGACAGGGAAGCCTGGAATGCTACAGTTCATGGGGTCACAAAGTCAGACATGACTTGGCAACTGAACAACAATGTACACAAGAGCTTATTCCTCACTATGAAAAGAGCTCTTAAAAATCAATAAGAAGCCACCCGATAGTTGAGAGAAAAAACAGGATTTAAATAGGTAGTTGACATGAAAGCATAGGAAAATAGTCTCAAGCTGGCTCATAATTACAGAAACTAAGATAAAAATTATAAATGCTTTCTTTTCAATGTTGGCAATAATTTAAAGTTTAGGTATGAGAAACAAGCATTCTCATACAGCGTGGGCTGCAATGTAAGTACAATATCTGTGGGAAAATTTGGCAACATATATTTAAAATGTACAAACTAGCACAGTTTAAATTCTTAACAAATTCCTTAAGAATTCATTCTATGCAAAGAAGACATCCAGATGGCCAATGGACACATAAAAAGATGCTCAACATTACTAATCATCAGGGAAATGCAAATCAAAACTACAATGAGATACCATCTCACACCAGTCAGAATGGCCACCACCAAAAAGTCCACAAATATATTCCTGGAGAGGGTGTGGAGACAAGGGAACCGTCCTACACTGTAGGTGGGAATGTAAGCAGGTACAGTCACTGTGAAAAGTAGTATGGAATTCCCTTAAAAGGCTAAAAAATAGACGACTCCCTGGCAGTCCAGTGATTAAGACTCCTTGCTTCCAATTCAGGGAGCACAGGTTTGATCCCTGGTATTCATGGGTTTCAAAAAGTAGGACACAGTTGAGCGACTGAACTGAACTGAAGAGGGCAAATCTTAAATTTACCACCACCACCACAAAAAAAGTAACAGGATGGAAGTGGTAACTAGTGTTATGGTAATAATCATGTTGCAACATATATTATGGACATGAGTTTGAGCAAACTCTGGAAGATGGTAAAGAACAAGGAAGCCTGGCATTCTGCAGTCCATGGGGTCACAAAGAGTCAGACGTGATTTAGCGACTGAACAGCAACATATATAAATGTATGAAAGCAGCACGTTGCACATCTTGAACTTACACAGTGTTATATGTCTATTATATTCCATTAAAGCTGGGGGGGTGGGGAGGCAATGGCGTAATGTCCCTAGAGTCTGCCCTAGTGTTTTTTTCTTTGGCTGGTTTTAACCTGAATCCTTATACTGTAATAAATTGTAACTGTAACAGCTTTCAGTGAGTTCTGTGAGTCCTTGTAGAGAATTATCTAAACTAAAGGTGTCAGAGTGGTAAGGTCTCCCATGGGAACTGTCCACACCTCAGATGCTGAAAAAAGAAATGTCCCATGAGCAGAGGGCAGGGTATTTTTCTTTCAGCACTGGGACAGTTTGCACTTAATAGCAAAATTGGTTTGTTTGTTTGTTTCTATAAAACATAAAGCTTCATTCCATTGACTACATATTGCCTATTATAAAAAATACTCAGTGTTTAGTGAATCTTGTTGAATTTTTTTTCCAAACATTATCTTCTTCCTACAATCTCAAGACCTATGAATTCAACTACACTCCATGCATAATTCTTATTTTCCTATAAGAAAACTTGTCTTCCAATGTAACAGTGTGCTTTAGAAAGGCTAAATTTACAATGAATCAGACAGGATTTGTAGGCAGTGCAATTAATAACATGATTCAAGAAAGGAGAATTGAGCCAATGATTTTTAAAAAGCGAAGATAAATTACCTGGAAAAGGAGAGGGTAGAACCCTGAATGATTGGGTACAGGTTGAAGGAACTCAGTGAGTCATGACAACAGGGCATCAGCTGACCCATGAAGTCAGCTGGGTAAAGCTTGAGGAGGAGAGTAATGCCCAGGAGCTTTCCAGCTGGAAACAGAACTGAGAAACAGTGGCCTCTAAGTTCAGGTGGCTATGGAACAGATCTCACTGAAGTGGGAGAGCTTTGATTTGTATATATTGTAGCAGAGGGCCTTTCTTCCAAAGTCCTTTCCTGGACATCTCATCCCCTTCAATCCACTTCTTACATACATGGTTTCCCTCCAGAATTCTTTTCTCTTCCCACAGCTTCCCAAGTTGTGTGATCTTGAGTGAGTTACCAACCTTCTCTTTGCTTTCAATGCCTGAAGTCAGTTGTAGGCCAATAACATAGTTTAACCACCAGAGGCTGAACTGGCTAGCATTGGGGGTGTGAGTGAGGGGCTGGTGAAAACCATTAAAAATCAAATTTATATGTTATGCAGCATCAAACTAAATTCAGCGAAGGAGCTTCATAGTGAAATCTGCCCTGCATGGAATGTATTCACAGAGGCCTTCTCACTTAGCATTAAGGGGACTTTTATTCAAAATAGCATAATGGGGGGACATCCCTGGTGGTCACAATGGCTAAGATTGCAAGGGGCCTGGCTTCCATCCTTGGTCTAGTAACTAGCTCCCACAGGCCACAACTAAGAGTTTGCATGTCATAACTAAAGATCCTGCATACCACAACTAAAAAAAAAGAACCCACATGCTGCAATGAAGATCAAAAATCCCACGAGCCACAACAACCACAACTAAGACTCAAAACAGCCACAGAAATAAATATTTTTTTAAAAGATAGTTTTTTAAAAATCACATGAAGAACATGAGCTTTGGAGTCAGACTATGGATTTCAACTCTGCCATGGACCAGCTGTGTGACTTGAGCAAGTTACCAAACATCTCTGTGTTTTCAGTGCACAATGGAGATAATAGCAGGGCCCACATTACAGGGGTTTCATGGGCTTCCCAGGTGACACAGTGGTAAAGAACCTGCCTGCTAATGCAGAAAATGCAAGAGATGTAGGTTCGATCCCTGGTTTGGGAAGATCCTCTGGAGTAGAAATGGCAACCCGTTCCAGTATTCTTGCCTGGATAATTCCATAAACAGAGAAGCCTGGTCGGCTATAGTCCATGGGGTCCCAAAGAGTTAGACATGACTAAGCATGAATTCACAGGCTTAAATTATTTGACATATATTCTTAGAACAGTGCTTAACACATAACACAGTGCTCTTACCCCAAGGCAACACATTTAGAACTTCAGAGTACTAGCAGTTTTTCAAAAGCTTCCCCCATCTCCATGATTTTAATATACATCTAGGGTTGAGAACCATTGCTCTGAAATTTATCCAGCTGCTTTTCCAATGTTAATGTACAAAAGAAACTGAGGATTCTCATCAAAATGCAGATAGTGATTTCATAGCTTGGGGTGAATCCCAGATTCTGCCTTTCTAACAAGTTCCCTGGTGATGCTGATGCTGCTGGTCAGTGGACTACAGACGCTAGGGCATGGCAGCATACACAGCATTTGGAGAGAAGCCCCAATGGGTGCTCAGTGGTTGCAACTTGCTGATAGGTCATTGGGTTGGGAAGTATGCCTCTGTCTATGCCTACTGGGCAGGAAGATAAAGTACTGAAATCCATTATGTTCTTCACCAAGCACCAAAATCCCTCATGTTCTTCACCAGATGGTCAGGACTCTCAGGGAAGGTGTGAGGTTGCACACACAGGTTGTTAGTGAATTCAGTTGAGGGGGCAAAGACAAGGGCTGACACAGGCAGCATTTGTAGCCAGAAGGAAGGGATCAAGACTTGAAAGCAAAAAGAGGTAGATGAATGAAGTTGCAGCAGACTTTTTTCCTCTCCTCGTTCTTTCTCCTGCAGTCTCTGAGAGCCATCATTCTACATTCTTTCTCCGTGAATTTGGCTAGTCTCGATACCTCATCGGGGCGGAATCATACTGTATCTATCCTCTTGTGTACAGTGTCTTTCACTGAGCATAAGGCCTTCTATGCTTGTGTCCAAGTTTCCTTCCTTTTTAAGACTGAGAAATATTCTCTTGTTTAGATATATGACATTTTGCTATCCATTCTTCTGACAGATGGCTCAGTGGTAAAAATTCCACCTGCCAATGCAGGAGATGTGGGTTTGATCTTGGGCTGGAAAGATTCCCTGGAGAAGGAAATGACAGCCCACTCCAGTATTCTTGCCTTGCCCGTGAAAGCCCATGGACAGAGCCTGGTGGGTTGAAGTCCATGGGGTCACAAAAGTCGGACATAGTGACTTCACAACAATAGTTCTGCTTATGGTCACTTGAGTTGCTTCCATTTTTTTGACTGTTATAAATAAGCACCTGTGAATGTACGTGAACAAATAACTCTGGACCTTACTTTTAATTCTTTAAGGTATCTAGAAATAGAATTGCTGGGATCAAATGGTTATTCCATTTTCAACTTTTTGAGGAACTTCCATACTATTTTTCACAGCAGTTGCACCATTTTGTACTCCCATTAACAGTGCACAAGGGTTCCAATTCCTCCACATTCTCACCAACTCTTGTTATTTTCTGGGCTTCTTTATTTATTTCTTTGGTAGTAGCCATCCTAATGGATATTAGGCCATAATTCATTGTGGTTTTGATTCACATTTCCCAACTGATTAGTGATGCTGAGAACAGTAGATTTAATATACTAGATAATCTCACTCTAAACGTTTATAGGCAGCATCTCATTATTTACTACTCATGAGTGCTAGTTTACAGTTCGATGACACCGCCTGAATGATGTTGAGTCCAGAGTGGCTGCTCTGTGCACTGCCACTAGGGTAGGCACTCCCTGTGTCCTGCCAGATGCCCTCATCCTCAATCACTGCTTAGAAACTCTGCCTGAGGGCTTTTTTCCTAGTAGTGGAAGAATACTGTTTCATCACAGAGCGCTGGGAAGTGCCAAATCAGAAGTGATGGAGAATGAAAGGCCCCTGGGCACCCTGCAGCACGTGGCAGATGGAGGGCTGGTGGACAACTACCCCGGTTGCCTCTCCCCTGCACTGGGATATCTAAGGCATCTCTGCACTTCTCCAGGTGTTTTTCTGATTGAGTGGTTCATGTTGCAGTGGAAATCAGGTGGACAACGCCTCCTTCGTTGGCTTCCTTATCTTCTCTGCCTCACTTCCCCACCTCTCTATAAGCATGTCCTCTGACCACAACCTGTGTTCACATCCTGGCCTCAGGGTCTGTTTCTGGGAGGAACCCAAATCAAAACAGAATGCTACACCTCTTTCTGCTACCTATACTTGCAAACAGCCTGTACTTGTTTGTGGTTAGTGTGGGAAAAAGTTAGGGAAAGATTTTGAGGTCTTCGAAAATATTCGAGAGAGTCTGTGGCTTATCCTTAGCCTTTCTTCCAGGCTTTATTATTCACATTTTCCCCAGATATGCATGTGCCTCAAGGAGATTCATATGTCCCATAAACCCACCTCTAATTACAAAATACTTCAAAGTAGCATACTGCACATAGGAAATTGCTTGAAAGAACTTTAAGTAATACAGTTTGTATATTTTCCCATAAAAATGCTTGAGTTTCCAGCACGATATAACATGTATTAGAAAACCACATACATCTCAAGCCAAGGGAACATTTCCATAGATTTTGATGCTAGTAATAAGATAATACAGCTCATAATCATGCCAAGCTTGTGTACCACGTGTTTCCTCTACTGGGCTCCCCTTGGTGGTCAGTTGCTCCTTCATAAATATCTGATTCATAGCCATTATACTGAGAGGGAAACTATGGAAAGCAATTGTTATATGAGAAACATATGTTTTTCCTGAAGGAATTATGTGCTGTGCTGTGCTTAGTTGCTCAGTCATGTCCAACTCTTTGCAACCCCACAGACTGTCACCTGCCATCTCCTCTGTCCACGGGGATTCTCCAGGCAAGAATACTGGAACGGGTTGCCATGCCTTTCTCCAGAGGATCTTCCTAACCCAAGGATTAAACCCAGGTCTCCTGTCTTACAGGCGTATTCTTCATCGTCTAAGCCACCAGGGAAGCCCAAAGGAACTATATACATTTTAAATAGGAGAGTGAAAATTAAAACGAGCCAAGTTCAAAATGGAAAAGAGGGGAAGAGTTGAGAAATAGCTTCTCCCAGCACTGAGAGGTTATTAGTGCTATCCTAGTGGGAAAGTAAACATTTACCCAAGAGAAGCCAGGAGACTCCTCTAAGCTGGAGCCAAAATAGTAACCAGTTAATTCTAGAATGCAGTGAACAGCTGAGCAAACTGAGATGGCATCAGACAGCTCCAATGTTCTGTTTCGAGGTTATGGATGTTATAACAGTAGGCAGTGCTAACACCCAGGACATTCTGAGTATTAGGATGTGAGCAGCAAGGGACAGAGGCTCTCCCCACCAGAATCTTCTCATTTTCTCCATGGAAAAGAATTAAGGATATCTGTTTTGATGTTTTGATGTAGGTACATGATAGGAACCCTATGTTCCTCTGAGGGAAATGCACGTTACAAAAAAGAAGAAATGCAGACCTAGTGACTCAGTTTAAGGTGTAGTGATTAAAGTTTTTATTTTAAATTTCTCCAGGTCTTGAAAAAGGTAAAATAACTTGTGTGTGTGTGTGTTTATTGGTTGCTCAGTCATGCTCTTTGCGATCCCATGGACTATAGCCCACCAGGCTCCTTTGTTCTTATAACTTTATTTAAAACACTCAACCCAGTATGTCTGCGGGAAAGGGCAGGGGAACCAAGGAGAATATCTGGAAACATTTAGCAAAATCAAGACCCTATTAAAAATTTTTTTTTAGCTTCCAAAAAGAATCTATCCTTATGACTAATGTAGGAATATATTCATACTTATCAGCCATTAAAGCTGTTTATCAATTATCTTTATTCTCAGTTTTGAACTTCTGATACTTTTCTTTTGATAACACATTTGCATCCATTTGTCACTAGAAACAAAATACACATTAATAAAGATATTAATTTAAAGCCAAGGAGGGTATCAGAGACCATTAGAAAGGAAAAATAACAGCCAAGAAAGGGCTGGGCTTTGCATGAAGCTATGTTAACCATTTCTTATGGACTGAATGGTTGTGTTCCCCCAAATTTTATATGCTGAAGCTCTAACTCCCAATGTAAAAACATTTGGAGACAGGGTCTTTATGGAAGCAGTCAAGGTGAAATGAGGTCATAACAGCGGGGTAGGGGGCCCAATCTGGTAAGAGTGATGTACTGTACGAGGAGACATCAGGAACTTGGCTGGTCTCTTTGTCATGCGAGGGACCCAGTGAGAAGGCTACCATTCCAACCATGTGCAAGCCCCTGTGTACCTGTCCTCTGAAGTGAAAGGCTTTCACTTTACTCTCCCGGGCCTCCTTTGAGTCTCAAAAGGCTGACTCAAGAGTTAATGATTATCTTCGTCTGTACCATTTTTCTAGATTCCACATACATATGTTAACATATGATATTTGTCTTTCTCTTTCTGACTTCACTCTGTATGACAGACTCTAGGTCCATCCACATCTCTAAATGGCCCCATTTCACTCCTTTTTATGGCTGAATAATATTCCATTGTATATGTGTGCCACACTTGTATTTATTCATCTGTCTATGGACACCTAGGTTGTTTCCATTCCTGGCTATTATAAATAGTGCTGCAATGAACATTGGGGTACATGTGTCTTATTGAATTATGGTTTTCTCCTATATGGCATGTAGTGGGATTGCTGGGTCACTTTCTGGGTACAGCAGAAACTAATGCAACACTGTAAAAAATTATACTCCAATTACAAAAATGGGGGGTTAATGATCAGGAAATGTGAAGCTGTAGAAATACAGAATAACTGTTGAGCTGAGAAACTGGTAACAATTTAGGCTCAATCTGCCACATAGCAGAATCACTGAACACCTAGTTCTCTGAAAGATATAAAGTCTTGACACACATTCCTAAATTGTTTTTACAGGAAGCAGACCCCCTGCAGATGAAAACTTTGGACCACAAGAAGAGAGACCCTAGACTACTTGAAACTTCACCTTGATGCCAAACAATCTGGGAATTTTGCACGAGCTGATCAGGTACTATAGCCCCCTCCCTCACACTGCCTTTAAAATGCCTTCCCTGAAAGCTTTCAGGGAGTTCTGATCTTTTGAGCATGAGCTACTTGTTCATCCTCCTTGTTTAGTACCCTGCAATAAATGATGAACTCTCTTCCTCCAAAACCTGGTGTTGGTAGATTGGCTTGACTGCATGTGGGCAAGCAGACCCAAGTTTGGTTCGCTAACATTAACGGCAAGCTCAGAAGAGAGCTCATGCCAGAAACCCAACTGGACAGCACCTTGATCCTGGATGCCAGCCTCTGTAACTGTGAGAAATAAATGTGTATTGTTTAAGCCATTCAGTCCGTGGGTTTTGTTAAGACAGCTCAATATACTGACTAATACACTAATCAAGGAGAATGTCCTCAGGTGAGAAATCACTCTCCCCAAAAATGAATCATGAAAAGAAAAAGAACATGATCATATGACACGTTCTACTTGGTCTGACTTGAGGTAGCCAGTAGTGACATTTCCACAGTGTTTTTAAAAGATATCTTGAGATTCAAAAGCTAAACCTCTGCTTCTTATTTTAATTTCACACCTTCCAGAGCCAGAACTATGAACCTACCCACTGCCCCTCCTGTTGAGGGTGAGAAAGCACCTCTTTCACTGGCTACATTGTTCAGGTAACTGAAAAAGAAAACCCAAAGGGAAGAAACAAAATGTTCCCTGCCCAGACAGACAACTTGTATGACAGGAATCATAGATTCCACTGAAGCTATTTCAGAAAAGACGAGAAAATAGTGGGAAAATTCCACAGTTTTTGTTTAGCAACATTTATCTGCCTTCCCAGACTCCAGAGAAGATAATAAATTAGTCTTAACAAAGCTTTAAGTTTAAACATACTCTCTGGGTAAGAAAGGCATATTTGATCTTATCTTAAAACTGACTCTAGTCTTGATTCCCAATTTTTACCTCCTTTCTCCATGGGATTCATCACAAAACGTGTAGAAGTCAGTGACAAAACCTTTGTGTTGGAAGTATCTAAGATACATCAGTTTCTCCGTACCCAATCGATAGCCTTACACACACACACACACACACACAAACACACACACACAAACACGCACACACGCAAACACACACAAAAATGATTTTCAGCACTCTGAAGCTCAGTCTTTCAAACAAAAGAGGACTTAACTTGCTCAATGAAATTGCATTTTCTAGTCATTCAACCACACTTAAACATAGTCATTTCGAAGAGCATTTTGAAGTCTATTGATGGACAAATTGTATTACTGATTGGACCAACTGTAAACTCGAAGTTTCTCATCCAAATCCTTTTAATTGGCCTTGAGTGACACTCTTTTAAATGACTTTGGGAAGAGAAGAGAGAGAAATGTGCCAAGGATACCTCACACAAAGAAAATTTGCATGCTGTCTTTGTTTCCTTTCCTTTCATGTAGATACTACCAATCCATTATTCTTTTCTCCTAGGAAAGGAGTGAGAGTGTGCACGGCAGTCTGGATTTTTCTTGCTCTGTTACCGTAATTAGAAAAGTCAGATAGAATTATGCAGGAGCAGATTGAGAGAAAAATATAGCTTGGCCTTCATATGAAATAGCTACCTCTTATAAATTCAAAGGTTTTTATCTCCCTGCAAATATCTTTCATCTCTGAGTAGTGTACCTCTTTTAAGTCTGTTTTCATGTTGAAAGACAAGCACACTCTTTGAAAACGTTCAAGCATTAATGGAATGCCTGTTCACAACCACTGCCACCATTGTTAGGAATGGTACCTGATGGACTGGTGTCTTTCCAGTGGAGCGGGGCTAAAGATCATCACCCTGTAATTACACAGTACTAACAAAATCAGGCCAGGATCGAAAACACTAGAAAAATCATTTTTACAAAAACTGAAAATGCATCAATTTCCTTCTCCTACCACTGCCCCCAGTCTTTAGTCTTTTGCTGAGCATATATTCAGGTCCTGGACAACAGCTGGAAAAATTTAG
This sequence comes from Madoqua kirkii, assembly GCA_006408675.1. Taxonomy (NCBI): domain Eukaryota; kingdom Metazoa; phylum Chordata; class Mammalia; order Artiodactyla; family Bovidae; genus Madoqua; species Madoqua kirkii. The sequence continues at coordinate 8,620 of SJYC01056095.1, read as the reverse complement.
ATAAATTCACAAAGCTCTAGAACACAGAAGGCAGGCATTTTACATGTGGGACACTAAGAAGGGTCCACTTTGGATTTAAATGGCTGGGTGTGAGAGACCAGGCCACAGGCCATTTTGGTTCTTGGCCCTCATTCTGCACCCACGACATGTCTTCTTTCTCCCAAAGCCTCCTTCCAGTAGATCACATCCAATTCTTATTATTTCCTGTATATTTCTACCAACAAACATGGTCTTTTGTCACATGGTCCCATCTCATCCACCCAACCTGATCTCACTCAGTTCCACTGGCTCACAGCAACCCCACTTGTCTCCCTGTTTCTTTGGGGAGAGCTTTCCCATTTCACTTCCCATCCCACAAAGCCAAACCAACACCCATCTATTTCACAGAATCCCTAACAGCTCCTCTTCCTTCTTTGCACTGACAAGTATGAATAGCTAAATTATACATATAGCATTTAGATTCTGCTTTGTATTTGGCCTTTAATCATTTACATTTTATGTCAATTTCTCAACTCAGATTGTGAGGTCACTGAAGGTAGGGACCTTCTGAGTTTGCTTAGATGGTACTCTGCAGTGTTTAAACAATTGCTGGGACCTCATATGTTTCTTTAGTATTATAATCCTAGATATCTGCTTACTAAAGTGAGTAAGAGAGTTTCATTGTGCTTTCTGTTAAAATTAATTTGATAGTTGACAAGTGCAATAAATCGTTTTCTCAGTGGAAGTAAAAGAAGAGAGGGGAGGAATCTGAGGAAGAGAGATGAAATTTGGGGATAATTCTTGGGATATAAAATTAAAAGGCCATCTGCCTTTGAGATGGAACAGATGTGTAATTGATATTCAATGCTCATTTGCCACTTGAATTTTGCAGACATTTAATGCAGTAATTGTTTGTACAGTAAGATTCCAAATACCCTTTGGAGAACAGCTCCCTTTTCCTGTAGTCTCCATATTCAGTACCAGCAGTACCAGCAGACAGAAATGGGTTCTTATATACCTAGAGCTTTGAAAGTATAAGTTTAAAAGACAAATTTGCATGGTACCTTTTTGAAGAGAATAATATGATAATATCTATAAAAAATTTTTAATGATATACTTTGATTCTGCATTCTCCATCTAGGAATTTGACCTACAGTAAAGAGCCTCTTAATGAAGGTGAAAGGAGAGAGTTAAAAAGCTGGCTTAAAACTCAGCATTCAAAAAACTAAGATCATGGCATCCAGTCTCATCTTCATAGCAAATAGATGGGGGAAAAAATGGAAACAGTGACAGACTTTATTTTCTTGGGCTCCAAATTACTGTAGATGGTGACTGCAGCCATAAAATTAAAAGACACTTGCTTCCTGGAAGAAAAGCTATGAAAAACCTAGACAGCATATTAAAAAGCAGGGATATCACAGCCAACAACTGTCCATCTAGTCAAAGCTATGGTCTTTGTGGTAGTTGTTGAGAGTTAGCCCATAAAGAAAGTTGAGTGCCAAAGAAGTGATGCTTTCAAACTGTGGTGCTAGAGAAGACTCTTGAGAGTCCCTTCTATAGCAAAGATATCAAACCAGTCAATACTAAAGGAAATCAATCCTAAACATTCATCTGAAAGACTGATGCTGAAGCTGAAGCTCCAAGATTTGGGCCACTTGATGCAAAAAGCCAACTCATTGGAGAAGACCCTGATGCTGGGAAAGATTAAGGGCAGGAAAAGGGGCAACAGAGGATGAGATGGTTGGATGGCATCATCGACTCAATGGACATAACTCTGAGCAAACTCTGGGAAACAGTGAAGGACAGGGAAGCCTGGTGTGCTGCAGTCCATGGAGTTGCAAACAGTCGGACATGACTGAGTGACTGAACAAAAATAATATTCAAGCCATCTGCACAAAGATGGATGCACATGAATCTTGATTGCAGGATAGTTTGTAATTATAGAACGTTGAAAATAGCCTAAAATGGTGAAGTTGCTCAGTCGTGTCCGACTCTTTGTGACACCGTGGACTGTAACCTACTAGGCTTCTCTGTCCACGAGATTCTCCAGGCAAGAATACTGGAGTGGATTGCCATTTCCTTCTCCAGGGGGATGTTCCCGACCCAGGGATTGAATCTGGGTCTCCTGCATTGGAGGCAGATGCTTTAACCTCTGAGCCACCAGGGAAGCCCCCAGCCTAAGAAGGGATTGATTAAATAAACTATAATTCATACAATACTGTATATTATTTTAAAAGAGTGAAGTAATGCTATAGGGATTGACAAAGATGCTGCATCTGTATGGACAATTTCTGGAAGGATACACAATAATCCAAGGGATTAAGGAACTAGAATGGGAGGTTATATATTTTTTCCCAGAGGGTGAAAAATATATATATGAGTTACATATATCATGTAAAGTTACTTATAGTTTTAAAAAACTTATAAAAACCAAATAACCTTAATTTGTAAAAAATGGTTTTAATAGTCAAAAGAATTTGAATCCAAGATTCAAATGGCTAAGTATCTACCAAGATTTTCAAAAACCATATTGCCTGTGTGTCTGTGTACTTAGTCACTCAGTTGTGGCCAACTCTTTGCAACCCCATGGACTGTAGCCCACCAGGCTCCTCTGTTCATGGGGATTCTCCAGGCAAGAATATTTGAGTGGGTCGCCATGCCTACCTTGCTGTGCGTCTACATAATCATAATTAAGATTATAATATTTAGTTAAAAAGACAATCTTGCTTCCTTCCTACCTTCCCTTCTTTGAATTTTATTTTGGAACTGCCATCCCTCAAAGCTAGATGGTGACCTGACTGGTGTTTCAGAAGCTATTATCAGCAAACAACAGAAATGAAATAGATTTAGCTTTTGTACTATTGGCTGTTTCACATAAACCACTGTCATAAAATGATGGTTATACTTTAAATATTTTGATGGTTCCCAAAAACCTCTTGTACCAAATAAAACACTTACCCAGTCTGTTCTATTTAAAACCTATTTAGGTCCACATTTATCTTTGGCAGATCCTTTTGGTTCCCTACACAACAGCCATTTCCAGAACCTTCAGCTCTCCAAGAAGAACATAAAAAATCCAGGGATTCCCTTTTCCAGTCCCTCTTACAGCTGGAGCGGGTCTTGTGTGTTCTTCCAGGTTCTTTGTTGCAAACAACAAAATCCACTCTAATTAGCTTAAGCAGAAAGGAAATTATTACAGAGTATTAGGGAATTTAGATCCCCTGGAATAGGAAATGGCAGCCCACTCCAGTATTCTTGCCTGGAAAATTCCATGGACAAAGTAGCCTGGAAGGCTACAGTCCATGCAGTTGCAGAGAGTCAGACATGACTGAGAACAAGTGTGCATGCCCGCATGCACAGACACACATGCAAACACACACACGCACACGCACACACACACACACACACACACTAGGAAGTTTAAGAACATATGGGAAAACCAGTTGACCAAGATCATTCACCATGGAGCGAAACGTAATAACAAAGCATACCTCCAGACCCCAGACTGTCACTCAGCCACCACCTCTGACACCAAAGACTAGACACAGGCACCTCCACAACAGTTGGTCCCAAAGAACCAAACACTCTGCCATCTTGCTTGCCAGAAAGTCTACAACAGCCACTTCAATTCATTTACTTCACTTCTCCAAGTCTGGTGCCAGAGAGCTTGCTTCATGGAAACCAGATCACATGCAGAACCCCAGCTAAAAGGGAGGTTGGGAAATGTATGTTTTAGATTCCCAGTCAATAGTTTAGGAGGGCATTTAGGAGGGGGTGTGGGAGGGGAAGCAATTTTCCTCCTTGATAGAAATTAAGAGACACAAGGAGTGCTGTCTTTACTGTTCCTCCTGTTTCTGCTTTTGGACACAGAAGTGAGGGATGTGACGGTTGGAGCTGCGGCAGCCATTTTGGAACTGTGAGGTCATGTCACTGCCAACATCCTCTCCCCAATCCCTTGCACTTTTAATGTTGCAGTCTCTTTGAGCCTCTCTCCTTGAGTCTATAGCAATGCTTATGATTTCCCCATCTCTGAAATGCGTCCCTTATTTCCTCTCACTCCTCAGGTTACCATCTCTTCTCCCCTCTCCTATATCTTCTCTGTGTATATTTATTTACTTTCTACTCTCTCATCATTCACTTGCAACCCAGCTTCTCATTTTATCACATCTAAGAAGCATCTCTCCATAAGGTCACCACTGCCATCCTTATTGGCAAATACAATAAACATGTTTCACTTTTTATTTTCCTTTATCTCTCTGCTTCACTTGATGGCCTCAATCATCAATCCTTGGTCTATCTTCAAACTCTCCACTCTCTTGTCATGCAAGACAGCATATGCTCCTAGACCTCCTTCCACCTTCCTGACTTTGTCTCTTTCTTTGGGCTTTCTTCCCACTTCCTACCCTTTCAGTGCCTCACCCATGGCTCACAGCTCCTTCTAGTCTACACTCCCCAGGTGGATTCATTCTCTCACGTTGCTCAAACTGGCACCTGAATATTGGCAATTCTGAATATGCATGTCCTAACCAGAACTCTTCCAGTGCTTCACACACAAACACCTGACCACAGCTAGACACCTCCCCTATCATGTTTCACTGGCTCCCATGAACCCATCCAAAACAAAGTATCATTAATCCTTTAAAATCTATTCTTCCTTGTGACCTCCCCCTGCCTCCTCATCCAACATAACGAACTAAGGTCATCCTTGACTCCTCTCTCTGTCTACACATCCCATCAAAAACTAATCAACTGCTGATTTCACCTTATCATGTCTCTCTCATGTTCTACACATCTTTGCAGAATGATCTAGACAAATGTGCATGGGATTACTTCATTCTCTTGTCTAAAATTTATCAGGTGTCTTCCATTCTGTGTAAGAGATGACCCAAGCTCCTCAGCAGAATATGGTCATTCCTTAACTCTCTAACATCATCCTCAGCCTCGCTCTGCCTTGGATTTTTGTGCCTATGATTCTAAACTTCTTATCTTCACTGAAATGTATGATGCAACTGTATGATTCTTTACTGTTGCAAATTCTTTTAACTCTGCTTGAAATTCTTCCTCTACTTCATTTCATGATCGGCACCTTCAAGCTCAGGTACTGCCCTTTCTAGATGAGTTTACTTAGTCAACAAATGTTTACTGAGCACTTACTATGTGCCAGGCACTGAGATAAGAGCTAAATAAACAATGGTGAATGAGACATATGTCCTTCTCTCAAAAAAGTTACAATCCACATACTGATCTCTCTCTTCCTCCAGTTCTCCCAAGGAAGGGTGGGAGGGTTGAGTGCCCTTTTCTGTGCTCCAGTCATAGATACTGTTGTCTCTGCAGTAACCACACCCACCTTCTTCTCTTCCTCTTATGTGAAATTGACCCCATTCCCAGATGCAGCATAAATACTGATGTATCCAAGCCAAGCAGGCTTACTCCATGCCTCTTGGCTAGTGATCAGTTCATAATCCCAGGCTTAAGCCAACTGGTGTTTGACTTCAGATGACCTGAGTGGGTGCTCTCAAACAGAAAGGAAGAATTTATTGCTCCTATTTTGAGGAAAACCATTTCCTCTCTCCACCTAGGCTTGAACAGGTGTTGCTGGCAGCCACCTTGTGACCGCGTGAGGAAAGTCAGCCTGCAGACAGAGCAGAGAGAGCAGAGGAGGTGGGAGTAGGGGTGGGATCAGAGTCTGGTAATGACTTTTCCTTTGGACTTGATATCAGAACTAAAGAATTTCCTACTGTAAGCCAGTTGAGGCAGGTATTTATTTTATTAGTGGGAGTCAGGACGAAGCACCCGTCTCTGCCTTCCACTTCAGTGGCCCATGAGTCTATCCCTTTCCTCCATCCCCACTGGCCCAGCATTTGTCCAAGTGGACTGTCAACAGAATGATTTCCATATCTTCTTACCCAGGCTCCCTCCCCTCAGGTAACTTTTCTTTCTATCCATTCTCTGTACTACTTCTTAAGTGATATTCTGCATCCCAACTCTGAGCACATCATCTCATGTTTAAAAGCATTAGTAACCCTTAGTAAGTTTCAAGTTCAAACTCCTTACCATTTGTTCAGAAAGCAGCCGGTGTCCATGCCTAGCCAGGATCTTAATCTCATCTCTGCCATCCCCTCTTACTATTCCCATACCCAAACGCCACATAGTTGCTAAAACATACAGCTCTCTCATTTGTATTTGTGTACACTGTTCCCTATATCTGGAGCTCCCACCACCACCATCCACCTCCCATCCCTAATCCTTCAAAACTCACCTGAAACATCAGCACCCTTTAGAGGTTCCTATGTGTTTTACAAAACGTTGACGATTTTTCTGTCATAACATTAACTTGCTGTGTTGAAATTATTTGCGTACTGACATTTCCAGCAAAACTCTAAACTTCTTGAGAGCAGGGACCAGGTGGTTATTTACGTATCTATTCCTATATCCTAGCACTTTACCTAAGTGCTTCCTTCCATAAACATTGTTAAAAGAGAGGGGAAGGGAAGAAGCAGGGAGGGAAAGGGAGGAGGGAGAAGGGGTGAGGGGGGAAGGGAAGCTTCAGATTTTCCTGCCCTTGGTGCTTCATGGTTTCAGAGTGTGTTTTACTGCCTTGCTCAGTAATCATGGGGAATGGGGAGGTAGCAAATAGTTGTTGACACAGGTAATGTTCACGTCCCCGATCGTAGCGGCATATGGCAGTGATTGTAATGGCCTAACATAAAGCACTCCTGGACAATATTAATGACCAACTAGGTTAATGACCGAAGACTAAGCCTCAGGCCATGAACACATTCTCCGTCATTAATCCCTGGGAAATGACCTCAGCCGTGTTCATTATGGCTCAATTATGCTCACATTCTTCAAGAAGGGAAAAATAAAAGGCATTTCAGCCCTAACACCAAGCTACATCCCTTCTTTTACCCTGACACATGGCAGTAAAGATATAAAACAAATTAGGAGTCCAAATACCAAGCATGTAAAGGAAGCAACACTATTGTATTATTAGCTCCCAGTCATCAGTGGGAACTAAAATCTGGGGTAGAGGTCATGGATCTTGACATTCTTCATGACTCATACATTCTCAGGACAGTCTTTGAAGGTACAACATAGAAGCATGAAACACTTGTAACTCTTCAGATATTTAGAGTTTTGATAAAAACCTGAAAAGTCAAATGCAACTCTTTGCTAATAGGCAATAAATAAATAAATGGCTTATTCAGATATCAATCTACCATTCCATCAATGAATATTTATGAAGCAAAATTCCAAAAGACAAGTTGTGCATAATACAACAAGTAAAAGACCCTCAAGGAACAAGCAATTAGATTACAAAGAATGAACACACACTGTGGTGCCTTATAAACACATCCTAAATAATATGTTGACATGTTTGCATTAAAAGGTGGGGGCTCATCCTCTTCATTTAGGATTAGACTCTCCTCTGAGTCTAGCCTTAGTGACTTCTGGCAACCAAGAAAATTCAGCAGAAGTTGGTCTGTGTGACCACTGAGGCTGGGTCCCCAATGGTCACACAGCTCTGCCTTGTTAGCTCAGATACTGGCTCCGGGTACTGACCATCATGTAAGCAGTGCAACTGTGTGGAAGTAGCCATGTTGTGAGGAAGCCCAAGCCATAGGGAGAGGCCCTGGACAATCACTGTGGTCAACACAACCAGCTGTGGTCCAGCTGACAGCAACATCACCACCACCACTGTAAATGGAGACACCTCCAGGAGATGCCAGACTCCACCTGCCCAGTGACACCAGACTGACTCAGACCCAGCCAAGGCTCCAGACACTAGAGCAGAAACAAGCCATTCCCATCATCAACTGTTAGTACTTGTAACCCACAGAATTGGTGAGCACAATAAAAAGATTGCATTAAGTCACACAGTGCAAGATAGTTGGATGCAGCAGTATAATTGGAATACACATGCATATGTGCACACGCGCACACACACACACACACACACACGACAGACACATCAGCTGCTTTGTGAAGTTTACTAATAGTTTGCTTATGTACATTCCCAGCTCAGTCCTGCACTACAGAAATCTGACAAAGTGCAGACATCTAATGGAACTGCATTTAACCAACATCTAGCAAAAAAAAGCTCCTTGGCTGCTCCAATGAGGCCATGTGGTATATTTAACACAAGAAAAATTAATTTTGCAGTCAAGGTAACATTGATACGGTCTGAAGGTGGCCTCATATACCAAGGTAATATGAACTCTTTCTAAGCACATCTGCTGGAATTCCCCTTCCACAGGCTTGACCTCATGTTCTTTTCTCCCTACAGTCTTGCTTCAGGATTCCTGAGTTTCTAGTCTCACTCCAGGTTCTGCCCCTTCACATCTAATCCTGGACCTAAAGGACCAGCCTCTCCAGCTACCCATCACATATCTCTGCTGGGAAATCTTATTATTACCTCAGCACAGTCCACTCAGACTGCTAAGTTAATTGCAGCCTGTTCTTCATACTGAGTTTCCCAGCCTGAAGTTGCTCCTGTCTGTCTCCACTCCCTGCAGCCCCAGTAGCCAGCCCTGTCAGCTTGGCTACTTCTCCCCGTGCGTGGCCCCTCCTGTCAGTCCATCGTAAAGTCCTGAGGGTGCTGCCTTTAGAACACTTCCTGAATTTGTCCACTTTGCTCTTT
>SJYC01056092.1:0-15574 GCA_006408675.1 Madoqua kirkii | reverse complement strand
GTTTTCTGAATGTTGAGCTTTAAGTCAACTTTTTCACTCTCCTCTTTCACTTTCATCAAGAGGCTTTTTAGTTCCTCTTCATTTTCTGCCATAAGGGTGGTGTCATCTGCATATCTGAGGTTATTGATATGTCTCCCAGCAGTCTTGATTACAGCTTGTGTTTCTTCCATTCCAGCGTTTCTCATGATGTACTCTGCATGGAAGTTAAATAAGCAGGGTGACAATATACAGCCTTGACATACTCCTTTTCCTATTTGGAACCAGTCTGTTGTTCCATGTCCAGTTCTAACTGTTGCTTCCTGACCTGCATACAGATTTCTCAAGAGGCAGGTCAGGTGGTCTGGTATTCCCATCTCTCTCAGAATTTTCCACAGTTTATTGTGATCCACACAGTCAAAGGCTTTGGCATAGTCAAGAAAGCAGAAATAGATGTTTTTCTGGAACTCCCTTGCTTTCTCAATGATCCAGCAGATGTTGGCAATTTGATCTCTGGTTCCTCTGCCTTTTCTAAAACCAGCTTGACATCAGGGAGTTCACGATTCACATATTGTTGAAGCCTGGCTTGGAGAATTTTGAACATTACTTTATTAGCCTGTGAGATGACTGCAATTGTGCGGTAGTTTGAGCATTCTTTGGCATTGCCTTTCTTTGGGATTGGAATAAAAACTGACCTTTTCCAGTCCTGTGGCCGCTGCTGAGTTTTCCAAATTTGCTGGCATATTGAGTGCAGCACTTTCACAGCATCATATATCAGGATTTGAAACAGCTCCACTGGAATTCCATCACTTCCACTAGCCTTGTTCATAGTGATGCTTTCCAAGGCCCACTCAACTTCACATTCTAGGATGTTTGGATCTAGATGAGTGATCACACCATCATGATTATCTGGGTTGTGAAGATCCTTTTTGTACAGTTCTTCTATGTATTCTTGCCACCTCTTCTTAATATCTTCTGCTTCTGTTAGGTCCATACCATTTCTGTCCTTTATTGAGCCCATCTTTGCATGAAATGTTCCCCTGGTATCTCTAATTTTCTTGAAGAGATCTCTAGTCTTTCTCATTCTGTTGTTTTCCTCTATTTCTTTGCATTGATCACTGAAGAAGGCTTTCTTATCTCTTCTTGCTATTCTTTGGAACTCTGTATTCAGATGCTTATATCTTTCCCTTTCTCCTTTGCTTTTCACTTATCTTCTTTAGTATGTACTAAAATATACAGATTATCATCACTGTGAAAAGTCTATTCCACTTCTGGTTCCATTTTAACATATTTATAGATCAAAAAGATTTAGAAGTGACAACACACAACTGTGAGTTAAACTCATGAATTAAATCAAATAGATTCCTTCAGTATTAACACTGGGATGGTTTTTCCAGATGGCTCTAGTGGTAATGAACTTGCCCAACAATGCAGAAGAGTTAAGAAACTTGAGTTCAATCCCTGATCAGGAAGATCCCCTGGAGAAAGAAATGGCAACCCATTCTAGTATTCTTGCCTGAGAAATCCCATGGACAGAGGAGCTACAGTCTCCAGGGTCACAAAAAGTGGACACAACTGAACCAACTTAGCACGAAGCACACATATTAAGCCTACCAGTAGGCTGATTAACTTGGCTTTCAAAGCTTATTTAATCGAGACTTTTTTAAAATAAGGGTTACTGACCTGAAGTTGAAAATGTCTGAGTTTTACTTTGGTGTTTTCAGTGACAGTCCATGCTCACCTCCAAGGCAGTGTGAGGTAATGCGGGCCACAGCAATCTAGACTTCCCCTTACCTTGGTGTTAGCCATTACTCTGCTGCTTTTTTAGCCCTGGGGCCCTGAACAAGTTATTATGCTCTATAGATCTTATTACTGTTTTATGCAAAATGCAGTATAAAACTTATCTTTGTTTCAAGTTTTTAAATTATTACCTGCAATTGTAAAATAAAGCACCAAGGACTCAGAGGATCTTATCCATTTTAGAAAATATATTGATGTTTAGTTGCTCAGTCATGTTTGGCTCTTGAGATCCCCAAGATTGTAGCCCACCAAGATCCTCTATCCATAGGATTTCCCAGGCAAGAATATGGAGTGGATTACCACCTCCTTCTCCAGGGAATCTTCCCAACCCAGGGATTGAACCTGCACTGGCAGGTGTATTCTTTATCACTGAGTCACCTGGGAAGCCTGAAGTTAAAGATAGAACACTATATTTTTATCTCCATCATTCTTGATGTTTCTCTCATAGCTCATTTGGTAAAGAATCCGTCTGCTATGCAGGAGATTCCAGTCTGATTCCTGAGTCGGGAAGATTTTATCATTCTTGATGGAAAATGTTTGCTAGCTGATTTTTCTTCTTTTGTCTGAGATCTATTGACATTTACTTGGAAAACAACTTAGAAACTTTTTTACATAGACAAATGCCATTTTGAAATTAGGATACTGTTAAATAATAATTGCTCCTTAAGTTCTTTACATTTATTTTTAAAAATTAACTTATTTTACTTGGAGGCTAATTACTTTACAATATTGTAGTGGTTTTTGCTATATATTGACATGAATCAGCCATGGGTTTACATGCATTCCCCATCCTGAAACCCTCCACCCCCATCTCCCTCCCCATATCATCCCTCTGGGTCATCACAGTGCACCAGCCCTGAGCACCCTGTCTCATGCATCAAACCTTGACTGGTGATCTGTTTCACATATGATAATATACATGTTTTATTTATGAAATACTGAGTATCTATTACAGATAAAAGGAGAGGTGCTATATTAAAAATAAAATTTGCATTGGCCATGGTCCCACCCTTTCAGTGGAAAAGACTAAATATATTTAGAATATAAATATATTCATATATTTAGAATACTGACTTCCAGTTCTTTTAATTAACACATGAATGAGCAGTCTGCATCATATCGTACACCCTTTGATAGACCAAGTGTTCACAACTGCCTATTTCTTACACTTGGCTTTGTCTTGACTGTCAGGCAAAATTCTCTCTTCCCCACTGCTCCTTGACCTTTGGCCTGTTCCCAAGTCTGAATAAACACTATAATACAACTCAATCCCCCTCCATAGTTTATCATTAGAATAATCTGACCAGAATAATATATATTTCCTCTTACACTGCACTGATCATACCATTTATTCACTCTCTTGCTCCCCCAACTTTTCGTGAAATATTTCTGTTAAAGTCTGCTCACTTCTCTTTATAAAATAACTATACCATCACAAATTATAAGCTATACCATCACAATTTACAATGCTGAATAAACTTTTGTTTTTAGAACTAAAGCCCTATGTTAAATGTATTTAGGCTAAATGATTCCAAGCATTTAAAAGTTAACTTGATAACATCACTTTAATCTGTGTGTTAGTAGCTCATTCGTGTCCGATTCTGCAACCTATAGACTGTAAAACGCCAGGCTTTTCTGTCCATGAGATTTCCCAGGAAAGAATATTGGAATGGCTTGCCATTTTCTCCTCCAGAGGTCATCCAACCCAGGGATCGAACCTGGGTCTCCGGCATTGCAGGCAGATTCTTTACCACATGAGCAACCATGGATGCCCTTTACTGTGTGTACTAGGCAATAAGGTTCTTGCTGACATCAACTGCTCCCTTTAGAAATTTTCACACTCTAAAAATTACTGTAGCCTGACACTTCCATATATTTACAGTTCCTTCTTGGCAACTGACTTTCAGAAAAATGTCTGGTAAACTATTTAAAAATCACAAATTCTTATTATAGACATTGTCAGGACTATCATGATGAGAAATACATGACAATTTAGTGAGTGCTGGAAAAACCAAGAAAACAAAATCAATAGTACATAAGGAGAGTGAATACTTTCGTTGTATTTTTCACAACCAAATCTGGACTTAAGGACATTTAGATATATCGGACGTATTATCTGAGTCCCATCTCATTGCATTAGGTAATGAAAAGGCCAGCTGTAGAACAAAGAATCAGTAAATATGTCACAGAGCACAAAGCTTGACCTGAAGGGAGTGCTTTTTCTATACAGCAAGTCTCAGTTTGAGGAAAAAAAAATTTTTTTCAAAAAAGTTTCTGGGGGACAGAGTTTAATTAGCAGAAAATAACCTTGAGGTTTATACTGCGTTTAGAATAGCACCTTGGCAGATTGTTGTGGACATGAATGTCAGTTTATGATTGATGTTTATAAGAAAACTCTGAAATGCGATATATAAATGAGAACTTTGTCATCTGGCTGTGTATGGCAAGTCTTGGCCTTAAGAGCCATTCTTTATTCCCTAATGCTGAGAAAGCACATAACACATTTTATGAGAATGAGTGCATGAGTATAGTGAAAGATCTTATCGAAAAATCTATCTCCTTTTCAGAAGAGATTCTGGTTGAAAAAAAAATCCTTAATTATTTATTTTATATCACAGAACTTTAGTTTGAAATTTAGCATGGTATTCCATTTTATTTATTTTTTAAATTTAATACTTTATTTCATTTCACAATACTGCATTGGTTTTGCCATACACTGACATGAATCAGCCACAGATGTACACGATCTCCCAATGCCGAAGCACCCCCCCCACCTCTCACCCCATACCATCTCCCCAGATCATCCCGTACACCAGCCCCAAGCATCCTGTATCCTGTATTGAACACAGACTAGTGCTTCATTTCTTATATGATTGTATACATGTTTCAGTGCCATTTGTAATGTGCCTGTGACTTCATGCTTTCTAAACAGAAAATCTTCTCTTGTGCATGAAGTAATAATATTAAATGACAAACATTATTTACTGGAGTAATGAATAATAAACTATTAATAACAATACCAACATAAAGTGAATAATCATGCATTCAGCTTGATGAATATGCATAAAATGAATACAACGTAATCACTGTCTATATCCAGAAAAAAAATTCATAAAATGCAAAGGTCCCTTCATGTCCTTTCGTAGTCTCTCTTGACTCCTCCTACACAAGTTAATTACTATTTTAGTTTCTAAATTCCTAGATTGACCTCATGCAGGATGTATACTTCAATATCTAGATTCCTTCATCTAACATTTTTGAGACATACTCTGTATCTTTTTGCTGCTTTGGTGAAGAGGTTTATTTATTTTAACTAATAGTTTTCTATAATAATAGTTAAATAAAAGTTCACTCACTTTTCATTGGTAAGAATGCATCATGATTTATTTATCCATTGGACTACTTGGGTTGTTTACAATTTGGTGCTGTTATGAATAATACTGCAATAACCATGCTAATGGGTTTCCTAGGTAACACTACTGGTAAAGAACTTACCTCCCAGTACAGAAAATTTAAGAGAGGCGAGTTTGATCCCTAGGTCAGGGAAGATACCCTAGAGGAGGGCATGGCAACCCACTCCAGTATTTTTGCCTGGAGAATCCCATGGACAAGGAAGCCTAGCAGGCTAGAGTCCATAGGATCACAAAGAGTCAGACATGACTGAAGTGACTTAGCATGCATCCACCCTAATGGCAAAAAGCAAACAGAATCTAAAGAGTCATTTGGTGAAGGTGAAAAAAGAGAGTGAAAAAGCTGGCTTAAAACTCAACATTCAAAAAACTAAGCTCAAGGCATCTAGTTCCATGACTTCATGGCAAATAAATGGGGGAAAAGACGGAAACAGTGACAGGTTTTATTTTCTTGGGCTCTAAAATCACTGTGGATGGTAACTGCAGCCATGAAATTCAAAGACGCATGCTCCTTGGAAGAAAAGCTATGATGAACCTAGATAGTGTATTAAAAAACAGAGACATCACTTTTCCAATAAAGGTCTGTATAGTCAAATTTATGGTTTTCCCTGTAGTCTTGTGAGAGTTGGACCATAGCAAAGGCAACAAAGAATTGGTGCTTTTGAACTGTGGTGCTGGAGAAGACTCTTGAGAGCCCTTGGACAGCAAGGAAATCAAAACAGTCAATTGTAAAGGAAATAAGTCCTGAATATTGGAAGGACTGATGTTAAAGCTGAAGCTCTGATACTTTGGCCACCTGATGCAGAGCCAACTCTTTGGAAAAATCCTGATGCTGGGAAAGACAGAAGGCAGGAAGAGAAGGGGATGACTTAGCAACTGAACAACAACAACAACAACCAAGCATCCTCACATCTACCTGTATTTTGGGAGAAACATTTGTTTCAGGAAAATAACTAGAATACTAAAATATGCATATACTAATCTTTAATAGATATTGCTAGACATTTATTTTCAAATGACTACCAGCTTACATTGTTACCACTGTTAAAGCTTTAATCTGTTGAACATTTAATTAACAAAAACTTCAATTAAATAGTTCGGAGATCAGAAAGGGGCACTCTCATGCCGCTTGACAATAGTAGAGCCTGCCCCGCACCCCCACCCCACCCCTCAAAAAAGAAAGATGCTTCTTTCCTGGCAAGGACTCAGCCAATGAGAATCTGTAGACCTTTTTTTCCCCACTGTAGTCCTTCCAAATTACTGTCCCTTCTATACAAAAGTGTTCTTCTTCCCTTGACATGCCAAGACTACTATGGGGTTCCCAATGGGTGCAGACCCTGAATTGCAGTTCTTCAATTTAGTATCTTCACTAATCCTAAATTTTTGAATAGATCATTTATTTTTATTTGCTGGTTGGCTTTAGGTCAATATTTCAGTCACCTGTGCAACATACAAAAGTGTTCTTCTTCCCTTGACATGCCAAGACTACTATGGGGTTCCCAATGGGTGCAGACCCTGAATTGCAGTTCTTCAATTTAGTATCTTCACTAATCCTAAATTTTTGAATAGATCATTTATTTTTATTTGCTGGTTGGCTTTAGGTCAATATTTCAGTCACCTGTGCAACAACCAGAACCCAAAAGGCTATAGGCTTGGTAAGTAAACAGGTGCTGTACTGACAATTTGGAGAAGGCAATGTCACCCCACTCCAGTACTCTTGACTGGACAATCCCATGGACGGAAAAGGCTGGTAGGATGCAGTCCATGGGGTCGCTGAGTTGGGCACAACTGAGAGACTTCATTTTCAGTTTTCCCTTGCATGCACTGGAGAATGAAATGGCAACCTACTCCAGTGTTCTTGCCTGGAGAATTCCAGAGACAGAGGAACCTAATGGGCTTTGTCTATGGGGTCAAACAGAGTCAGAGATGATTGAAGTGATTTAGCATTGAGCCCATGGTACTTGCTACTTTTGTCACTAACACTGGAGCAGGAAGGTATGTCACCTAGACCAGAGCTCTTATGCTTTACTGTGTTTGAAGTTTTCCAGGCTTTACTTGGGGCCTATTTTAAGGTTTAGGTCTTTCTGGAGAAGGTAGTTTTCTGTATGTGAGTACTTAAAAATACTTTGGTCTGACCTTAAAATCAGATTGATTCAACCACGGTTGTCTTTCCATTCCTTTGGAAGTGGCCTGCTGCAATGAAACTATGCCAGTTCAGCCATTGGTCCATTCTTTTGGAAGGGGCTCATTCAGTTCAGTTCAGTCACTCAGTCATGTCCGACTCTTCTTGGATATGACACCAAAAGCATCAGCAACAAAAGGAAACAATTGATATTTTAGAATTCACTGAAGTTTAAAACTTTGTGCTTCAAAGGATACCATCATTAAAGTGAAACACCAACCATGGAGTGGGAGAAACTTTCTACAAATCTTGTATTTTATATGATACTTGCATCCAAAATAAAGAACTATTACAACTGAATAATAAACTGACAGATAACCCAGTTAGAAAATGGGCAAAGAATCTGAATAGACATTTCTCCAAAGAAGGCATACAAAAGGCCAATAAGCATGCGGAAAGAGAGTCAGCGTGGCCGTCAGGGATACGCGCGTCAAAACCACAGTAAGATACCACTTCATACATACTCGGTTTGCTATGATCAAAATCTCAGATAACAACAAGTGTTGGCAAAGTTAGAACCCTCAAACATTGCTGATAAGAATGTAAAACGGTGTGACTGTTATGGAAAATAATCTGGCAGTTCTTCAAAATGTTAAAAATAGAGTTACTATATAACCAAACAGTTTCACCCCTGGGTATACACTCAAGAGAAATGAAAACATATGTCCACACTCAAATTTGCATGTAAATTTATTAAAGCATTATTCATGATAGACAAAAGGGGTGAAACCCAAATGTCCGTCAAAAGATGAACGGCTAAAATAAGATTCAGTACATCCACACATTGGAATACTATCCAGCTGGAAAAGGGAGGCAGTACTGACACAAGCTGCAATGTGGGTGAATTTTAAAAACACGATGGTAAGTGAAAGACGCCAGTCACAAAAGTCTACGTACTGCATGTTTTCATTCACGTGAAATGCACAGGTCAGGGGAAGCTACAGAGACAGGAAGTAGCTTAGTACTTTGTTACAGCTTGGAGAATGGAGGAATTAGAGCTTAAAAATGAAGCTTTTCTATTTGGGGTGATGAAAACGTTCTAAAATTGATTTGAAATTTCACAGCTTGTGAATATATCAAAATCATCAAACTGTACACTTTAAATGGGTGGGTTGTGTGATATGTGAATTATAGCTCAGTAAAGGGAGTTTGAGTGAACTCGGAGTTGGTGATGGACAGGGAGGCCCGGGGTGCTGCGATTCATGGGGCTGCAAAGAGTCAGACATGACTGAGTGACTGAACTGAACTGAACTGAAAGATATCCATGGTTTCATTTGACAAGGTTACTTTTATGCCATCAGTCCTCCTACAGAGTTTCTGTACTTGAGAGTCAACCAGACAAAATGCTCCAACTCCCTCATATCAACTTCCCTGGTGGCTCAGAGGGTAAAGCGTCTGCCTGCAGTGAGGGAGACCCAGGTTCCATCCCTGGGTCAGGAAGATCCCCTGGAGAAGGAAATGGCCACCCACTCCAGTATTCTTGCCTGGAAAATCCCCATGGACAGAGGAGTCTGGTCGGGCTAAAGTCCATGGGATCGCAAAGCGTTAGACACGACTGAGCGACTTCACTTGCTTTCTTCCCCTCATACCTCTCCGCTCCACTCAGTCTTCCATAGTACAAACGCTTTTGTATTTATTCTCTTTGCTTTCTGGAAACCAAACCAAGCCCACCCACCCGCTATGTTGGCAATGGCAAATGTAATGGAGTGTGAGTCTTTTAGAGGCAAGGGCCTGTCAGTTGCCCAGAACATGTCTGACCCCGAGGTGTGAGGAGAGCCTGTCTGAGGCTCACTTTCCACTGCTCTGGCCCATGTGCTCTAGACTTCAAATATGTCATGTCCAAGGTCAGGCACTCAGGCCCTGGAGCTGGCAAACCCAGGATGGATTTGGATGCCACTACCCAGATGATGTGTAATTCAAACCTCATGATTTAGGAAGAGCCCAGAGGAACAGTGCCAGGGTTTATAAATTTGCTCTGTCATTACCAAGGAGGATCTCAAGTTCATTCTCAACACTGAGGAGCCATGCCTCCCAGCCTGCAGACGCAGCAGTGGCTTGCAGAGTGTGCAGAAAAACGAGTATTTACTAACTTCTGAGAAACCTGGATTTGAATCCAATCCTTCTCTCTGGATTGTCAGTGAAAGACTGGGTCTCCTGTCTCAGGAGTGAGCCCTTGGCCTTTCCTTGCTCCTCCACAACTTTCTATCATAGATCAGAAAGTACCAACTTGCACCTCATGGAGCCCAAGGAAGTCAGGACAGATCTGTTAGTGAGGAGGGCGCACCAGGAGCATTATCCCAGCAATAGCTGAAGGCTGAAAGGGAGACACCTCAGCTGTGTAGGGTTGGACTGTAGGCCCTCGAATTCAGGTCCTCCCTGGAATTTCTGCATGTGTCCTTATTGGGAAGCATGCTCACTGCAGACACAGTTAAGTTAGGATGAGGTCATACTGGTGTCGAGTGAGCCCTTAATCCAATACGACTGGTTTCTTTACAAGAAGTAGAAGAGATACAAATAGAAATAGACACAGAATGTCAGGGAACCATGGAGGCAAGGACTGGAGCGGTGTACCTACAAGCCGAGCCGCGGCAAGGGTGGCCAGCAACCTCAGAAACTGAAGCAAGGCAGGATCTGAAACCTCGAGAGGGAACACAGCCCTGGTGATGCCTTGCGAGCAGACTTCTGGCCTCCAGAACCGGGAGAGAAGAAGTTTCTCTTGTTTTAAGCCCCACGGTTGTGATGATTTGTTTCAGCACCCTAAGAAACTGATACATCATTCTTTATTCTTTAAGCAACAAGAGGAGCATAGACAACCAACTTTGATGGAACATTCAAGCGCCAGGGTCTAGGTTGGTCCCTGAGAATAGTGATTAACAAGATGATGGTGTTTCTCTTCTCGTGATAAAACTATACAGGAAGACAGACACCAAATAAATAATCATGAATAAATATATACTTAACAGTTTTCCTAGGAACTAAGATTAACCTCCCAGGAGAGTGTAACTGAGTTCTGGGAAGCAGGTAAGCCTCCTGAGACAGGGTCACTGTGCAGAGACCTGAGGGAGCGGGTACCTGGGCAGAGGGGAGACTTACTCAGCAGCACATGTTTGTGTCCTGTTGGGGTTTTGACTGTTGCCCAGGTGGTAGATGGAAAACACAAAGCCAGATGTTCCCAGGTCAATGCCAGGGGAAGCACTGTGGGCACAGGGAGCTGTGTGCCTGTGTGTGTGTGTGTGTGTGTGTGTGTGTGTGTGTGTGAATGTCCTAAACAAAGGAGCAGGATGCAGGGAGGAACTGAAATTTGAGAATTTGTTTAGAGGCCAATGACAGATAAGACACTAAACTCACGGAGGCTACAGAGGAAAGTGGGGGAGAGGGTCTAACAGGACAGGATCGCCCCATGTCCGTTTCCCCTTCATCCCGCAGTAACGCACTCAGCACGGACTCTGGACAGTCAGCAGGAAAGCGGGCCCTTCCCGGCCACCGCGGCCACACCCAGCAAGTGTGCTACACGTAGGCTCTGCCGGCTCCGCTGCTCCCGTCGTATCAGACGAAACCGTTTCTTTCAGTCTCCTCTCTGTTACTTGGGAAATACTGTTTGTTCCAACTCATGAAAGCTGAAAGTAGGGACACTCTCATCCTTGTTCAGTGCCCAGAGTGTGGCACAGCACAGGTCTTCCTCACCACATGCCCGACTTCACACAGTCATCTACTAGCGTCTTATAGATGATGTTTACACTATTGGTCCCCTTAGAAGTGTGACTGTGACTTATCCCTCTATAGACCCAGACAGAGAGCAGCTGAGACTTGTTTTCCATCGTAGTAGTCATAACACGCTTCCCCATCTCCTGGAAATAGGTAAAGTGAGCCCCTCACCCTCTAGGAAACCTTACACGTGCAGATTTTGCTATGGCCTGTTAAGAGGCTTCTCATTAAAGGCAGACAGGATTTTGCCCGAGGTTATGTTATGGTGAAATTATCACCAGTACAGATCCATACCTATTGAGACTATGGACAAAAGAAATGGATTTATGAAAAACAGCATCCTTCCCAAACCCCATATTAAAATGTCACACGTCAATCTTTCCTCTAATCTTCCCCAGGCTTCCTGCCTGTGGACAGTAGCTCTCAGAAAAAACAACTATGTTTCTGCCCTTTTCTTTTACACAGAAAATCAAAACCAAAGCAGAGAGGATTGCTCAGTCCTCTGAAGGAAAGAAACAACAGTTCACAGTTTGAGCCTGAGCTTTCCATGCAAAGGAGTGACAGCCTCTTCTCTTACGCTCCTCTTTCATTTCCACATCTAGGAAACGGACACTACAGCGCGTGTCCGAGGCAGCCAACGCTACTGCTCTCTGGGTCTCCCTCCCTTCACTGGCCTTGAGGTGGCTTAATAGTGCCTGGTGTCTTTCGTGCAATGATCATCTTACTCAGAGTCTTCCTGCACATCTGAAGCATTTGCCCCAAATTAATCCTTCCCCCACACGCCGGCCTTTCCAAAGAGACATTCAGTGTGCTTGCAAACCATAACGAGGGCATCCCCAGTGGCTCAGCGGTAAAAAAAAAATCTGCTTACAATATAGGAGACTTGCAAGGGATGTGGGTCCCATCCCTGGGTCAGGCAGATCTCCTGGAGGAGGAAATGGCAACCCACTTCAGTATTCTTGCCTGGGAAATCCCATGGACAGAGGAGCCGGCTGGACTGCAGTCATGGGGTTTCAAAGAACTGGACATGACCGAGCGACTAAACGGCAACAGCAATAAGCCATGATGAAGGGGAGGCGCCTCCTGTGTGCTCAGAGCGCTTATCACACCTTGTGTGAATGCTGATTGTTTGAAGCCTCCGAGGCAGGAGGCCCTGGTAGCTCTTCTCACTGGGATGAACAACTTTCTTTTCTCCCCCAGCCCTGGTTCACACTTCGGAGTTGATGCCAGTATCTGAGTCCAGGGGGTCCCCATTCAGGTAACCAAACAAACAGGGCAGCATTAGCCATCCCTCAAAGGGGAAAATAAATACCTTCAAATCCCAAAGCAGGAAAAACATCACTCAAATATATACTTACACATTCTTGCTGCTACTGCTTCTGGAAATAATTCTGCACTGTCTCTGATTCTTTATCACTGGCTCCCAGTTTAGGATGTCAGACAAATGATTCTGGGCCATATAGCCTAGCAGCAGGGAACCTGGAAACCCAAAAATTTACAAAATGATCAGCTTGTATGAGGGCTGATTCTGGGCTAAGGGAGCCAGTAGTGGTGCACAAATCTTACCAGGTATCGAGATATATTATAACGCTGTAGGAACCAGAGTGTAACAGCGTTAGCTGGGGAAAAAACAAATCAGTGAAAGGGAATAGAGTCCAAGAAAAAAGTAGCTCCTCTGTCCATGGGATTCTCCAGGCAAGAACACCAGAGTGGGTTGCCATTGCCTTCTCCAGGGGATCTTCTTGACCCAGGGGTTGAACCTAGGTCTCCTGCATTGCCAGCAGATTCTTTACCATCTGAGCCGCCAGGGAAGCCCATAAATGAACAAAGAATAGTGAAATGAATAGAACCAGCAGAATTAGCTATCAACACCTGTGTGACAGATCAAAGATGGTTGTAAAGTCCTTGATACTTTTCCTGTTGAGAGGTGGAGTCTCCTTCCACTTGTGAATCTGGGGTGGATTTTAACTGCTTTAACCACTAGAGGGCGGCAGTTCCAGTCCTGGACTTGAAGAGACAGCTGATGCTGCGCCCTCTCTCCTGGAGCCTGGAGCAGCCCTGTGAGAAGTTTGACACCCCGAGGCAGACATGCTGTGAGGCAGTCCATGCTCACCACAGGGACAGCCAGCAGGAAAGAAAGATGGAGGACGATCCTGGGTCAGCCCCCAACCGTATGAAGCCTCCTAGCTGAGTTCCCATACATTATGGACCAAGAAGTCCTTGCTGCTCTGCCCTGTCCCAATTTCTAATCCTATAATCAGAAGATGCAGTAGTAACAAATTATTTGTTTTGGCCACTAAGTTTGGAGATTAGCTTGCCATGCAATAAATTTCAAATCCTGAAAGATGATGCTGTGAAAGTGCTGCACTCAATATGCCAGCAAATTGGGAAAACTCAGCAGCGGCCACAGGACCGGAAAAGGTCAGTCTTCATTCCAATCCCAAAGGAAAGCAATGCCAAAGAATGCTCAGACTACTGCATAATTGCACTCATCTCACATGATGGTAAAGTAATGCTCCAAATTCTCCAAGCCAGGCTTCAGCAATACGTGAACTGTGAACTTCCAGATGTTCAAGCTGGTTTTAGAAAAGGCAGAGGAACTAGAGATCAAATTGTCAACATCCACTGGATCGTGGAAAAAGCAAGAGGGTTCCAGAAAAACATCTATTTCTGCTTTATTGACTATGCCAAAGCCTTTGACTGTGTGGATCACAATAAACTGTGGAAAATTCTGAAAGAGATGGGAATATCAGACCACCTGACCTGCCTCCTGAGAAACCTGTATGCAGGTCAGGAAGCAACAGTTAGAACTGGACATGGAACAACAGACTGGTTCCAAATAAGAAAAGGAGTATGTCAAGGCTGTATATTGTCACCCTGCTTATTTACCTTATATGCAGAGTACATCATGAGAAACGCTGGGCTGGAAGAAACACAAGCTGGAATCAAGATAGCTTAGCAACAGTTAGAACTGGACATGGAACAACAGATTGGTTCCAAATAGGAAAAGGAATATGCAAGCCTGTATATTGTCACCTGGCTTATTTAACTTACATGCATAGCATATCATGAGAAATGTTGGCCTGGATGAAGCACAAGCTGGAATCAAGATTGCCAGGAGAAACATCAGTAAACTCAGAAATGCAAATGACACCACCCTTATGGCAGAAAATCAAGAAGAAATAAAGAGCCTCTTGATGAATGTGAAAGAAGAGAGTGAAAAATTTGGCTTGAAGCTCAACATTCAGAAAACATAGATCATGGCATCTAGTCCCATCACTTCATGGCAAGTAGATGGGGAAACAGTGGAAGCAGGGACTGGCTTTATTTTTCTGGGCTCCCAAAACACTGCTGATGGTGATTGGAGCCATAAAATTAAAAGATGCTTACTCCTTTGGAGGAAAGTTATGACCAACCTAGACAGCATATTAAAAAGCAGAGACATTACTTTGTCAACAAAGATCTGTCTATTCAAGGCTATAGTTTTTCCAGTAGTCATGTATGGATGTGAGAGTTGGACTATAAAGAAAGCTGAGCACAGAAGAATTGGTGCTTTTGAATGGTGGTATTGGAGAAGACTCTTGAGAGTCTCTTGGAATGCAAGAAGATCCAACCAGTTCATCCTAAAGGAAATCAGTCCTGGGTGTCCATTAAAAGGACTGATGTTGAAGCTGTAACTCCAGTACTTTGGCCACCTGATGCGAAGAGCTGACTCTTTTGAAAAGACCCTGATGTTGGGAAAAATTGAAGCCAGGAAGAGAAGGGGATAATAAAGGATGAGATGGTTGGATGGCATCACTGACTCAATGGACATGAGTTTGGGTAGACTCTGGGAGTTGGTGATGGACAGGGAGGCCTGGTGTGCTGTGGTTCATGGAGTCACAAACAGCCGGACCTGACTGAGTGACTGAACTTACTGACTGACTAGATGTAGTCACATTCTTAACATTTTAAGCTTCTCTTTACTTGCCCATGTTTTTGTCTCCCTACTGATTCTATAAATTATTGAAATACTTTAAGCATGTAAAAATGGGAGGCCTGGTGTGCTGTGGTTCATGGAGTCACAAACAGCCGGACCTGACTGAGTGACTGAACTTACTGACTGACTAGATGTAGTCACATTCTTAACATTTTAAGCTTCTCTTTACTTGCCCATGTTTTTGTCTCCCTACTGATTCTATAAATTATTGAAATACTTTAAGCATGTAAAAATTAACTATTAATTTTAAATTTTAAAAATATTTTCATAAAAATACTAAAAACATAAAATTATTTGAATTGTTTTATTGCTACATTTTATATAAAGGATAAATATATTATGACCAGTGAGTTTCTATCCTTGCCCAGGAACATAATAATTTAATTCATCTTATTAACAGATGGAAAAGCAACAAAATTCAACAGGAATTCATTATAAAATTCTCATAGGAAACTAAGAGAAACAGAGCTTTTTCAAACTGGCAAATGGAATTTATGGAGAACATGCAGCTAATATTCTATG
>SJYC01056091.1:0-54565 GCA_006408675.1 Madoqua kirkii | reverse complement strand
GAGGATAAGTTAGACCTCTAGTCTGTAATGCACTCCAAAGTAAGTTCCATAGGGATTTAAATAACTTAAAAATTAAAAGATTAGAATAAAACTAAGACTGACGTTTATACTGCTAGCAAGGAAGCGGGAAATGGCCAGTCTCATACATTGCTTGTGAGACTGAACTCCCACAATTTTTTCGAAAGAAATATGCCACCTCTACTAAATCTATCAATTCTGAAAATCCAGCCTATGGAAATGAAGGCCAGGATGTAAGCCTCTCTATAAGAGGAAATGCACCACAGCGTCACTGACTGTGAATGGAGAGTTCAGTTGCGCGATATCCACACTGTGAGATGCGATAGAGCTGTGGAAACACAAAGGCTCCATCTGAGTTTATGAGCCCCACAGGGTCTCAAACAATATTTTACAAATAGTTTCACAGTCTGGAAAATGGAAAATGACAAATTTTTATAAAACTAAACATGCATTACCATATGACCCACATCTTTTCATTCCTGAGCATTTTTCCAGAGAAATCAAACTTGTGTTCACACAGAAACCCATACTCAAAGATTCACAGTAACTTTATTCACAGTAGCCCCAAACTAAAATCCAAACCAGATGTCCTTTAACAGGTGAATGTTAAACAAACAGCGGTCTGTCCATACTGTGGAATCCTAGTCCGCAATAAACAGGAAGGAACTATTGAGAGACCCAGTAGCCTGGATGATCCGAAGAAATATGGTGAGGGAACAAAGCAATCCAGGAAGCTATTGCCCTGTGGGCTTCATTTATGTAACATTTTGAAATGACGAAATTGTAGGAACAGGAGTTTAGTGCTGCCAGGGGTCAGGGGAAGGTGGATGAAGTGTTGCTCATAAAGGGAGACAGGAAAGGATGCTGCTGGCGATCAACTGCTCTGTGTCTTGACTGTGGTGGTGAATACATGAACCTGCCCCCACGATAATCCTGTGCACGCACACACACACACAGAGAAGGCCACATAAAGCTGGGGAGAAGACCCCTGGGTCATCCTTGGAGCCACTTCCCGGCTGTGACACTGAGCAGTTTTGCAAGATATTACAAGATATCTCTACAGTTTTGCAAGATATTACCGTTGGAGGAAAATGGATGAAAGAGACGCAGTATTGTTTACAAGTACATGTAAATCTATAGCTATCTCCATTAAAATTTTTATTAAAAATGTTCTTAAGGTGCAACAACAGAATCTATAATAAAGCTTTAAAATTAGTTTCAGACATATTAGAGTGCCATCTTCTGATTTTGATAAAAACAAAGCAAAATTAAATCCCATAAATCTGAATATGCATTTGAATGAGCATAAGAGAAAGGGTGGAGAAGGAAGTGGCAGCCCACCCCGCTATTCTTGCCTAAGGATTTCCACCGGTAGAGCCTGGCAGGCTATAGTCCATAGGGCTGGAACAAGATTTGGACAGGACTGAAGCATCTCAGCACTCAGGAGAAGGGTGTGAATGACCTGAAACTGCTAAGGCTGGTAACCTGAAGAAGTTGGCCTGCAAGCCAAAAGGGAAGGATGGTTAACTCATCCCGTGACTCATCCCTGTGTGGACGATTGGGCTGCATTACGATGCATTCTTTGACATGAAAAATAAATATTATAAAAGGCTAAACGAAAAAGCCATGAAAACTTTAGGGAGAGAATTATTTATACAATTTTAGGGTGGGAGCTCCTCTCCACAGAAAGGAAGATTCCACACCCAGAATCCATAAAGGAAACAACTGATCAATCTCACAAAAATTAAAACACATCATAAAGAAAGTTAAAAAAAAAAGCATTTGGAATTTTCTAAGACAGGATTCATAGCCAAAAATAACTTACAAATCACACAAAGAAAACAGTCTGATGGGAAATGGGTGAAGCATTGGAAGAGACCACCAAGATGGGGCAGGGGTGCTGGACGCTCTGGTGGGGCTCTTTCACTCTTGGTTTGTGCAGAGACTCCGAAGGTCAAGCACAGTACAGTGGATGCCAGCTCCCCCCAGGGCCTAAAGGCTGCGTTCAGAGCCTTCGGGAAGTGTTTTCTAACACTCATCTTCCACGCATCTGCGAGGCAGAGGGAGCCAGGGAATTGGTCCTGAGCTGGTAGGGGCAGGGCAGGGTGGGACGGGGAGTCTCCAGAAGAGAGTAAGCAAAGAAAGATCCGTGAGCTCCCCAGGGCGTGAATCCAGGCTCTCCTGGAAGTTTACTAAAGGACAGTGAAGGAGGGAAAATCAGGTGAGGACAAAGAAACGGAGCGGAGGCAACGGTGACAAGAGCTTGGAACCTGGAAAGCAGCTGCCTGAGTGCCCAAGAGGAGCAGATGTGAGAAGCCGGAGGCCCACCCAGGCGGCAGGGCGAGCCTGGAAGCAAAGCAGAGTCGCCAGAAAAGGGTCACGGTCGCAGGCGACAAGTACTTCTGCAGGTGGTAATGTGAGTGGAGCTGAATACAAAGGGCTAGTTAAAAATCAGTCTGAGAATGTTTCAGCCCACGGCCGCTTGCCCTGATTTGTACAGGTCAGGAACTACTTTCCCGTTATCCTGGCAGAAGATGGGGTTCTGCCCTCTGGCAAGAGGGTACTGGGGGCTCTGGGTTCAGGAACCATGGGCGCAGATGCGCGTGAGGGCACCAGGCTGGCCACAGAGATAAAGTGAATGTGCTGAAGGCTGAAACTCACACCCTATACCTCTTTCTCCTTGAGAACTAAGAACTCAGTGGGATTTTAGATGGGTTTTCTCTTGGCGATACTGGGCCAGCCCAGTAGAATCTATTCAGAACTGGCAGTTCAATCCCTCACTCCCACCCAGTAAAATGGCCCAGACCAGTCTTTCTCCAACAAAGCCCCACCCAGACACATAGAGCTTCCAATGTGTTTGTTACAGCCTTACTATTACATCAAGTCAGAGAAGAAAAATAACTTAGAGGAAAGAGAGATACCTCAAAGAGTCGGGGAGAAAAAAATGATTAATATATGCAAATTACCAGTGCTATAGCCAGGAAATAAGAAGATAATGCATGTATACATGAAACGAGTGAGCAGGATGCTTACAAAATAAAGACAGTTTTAAAAAACCGTTCAGAATTTTTTAAGTGTTTTTGGAAATTAGCATGGCAGATATGTAAAACAAATTAGCATACAATAAGCTTCAACAGAAAGGTTAAGACATCTTTCAAAAGACAAAACACCACCAAGGAGATGAAACATAGGAGAGAAAACGGGCAAACTCTAGAGAATCAGCTCAGGAGGGGCATGACTATAAAGCAGAACGGATTAGAAACAAGAATCAGGGAGAAAAGATTGGGAGGATGAGCTGCAGGGGTGGAACACAATAAAAGAATATTTACCAGATTGTGAGGAACAATCACGAGCCTCCAGTTTGAAAACCCCCATGTGAGATGATACCCCACACCCGAGCAGCGCAAGAATAAAATGTCTGAAAGATTTCAGAGAGGAACCTGGCCTGAATCTGACTTCTCAAGAGCAGCTCTGTGAGCCAGAAGGCAGTGGGCGATGGCTTCAAAGCCCGAGGGTCAAGCATCTCACCCAAGCTGCCAATAACATGTGAGGGTAGAACGGCTAAGCTTTGCCCGTACAGACTCTCAAAACACTGTGTTAACAGAAAATGTTTCTAAGGAACCTCTTGGAGGAGGCAGTTCATCAAACCAGGAGAAAATCAAGAGACTCAACGCGGGGAAGTCAAAGGGGTGCCCAGGACCCCAAGACCACGAGGTGGAGGGGATCAGTACAGGGAGTGGCCAGTCGACACTGGAGAGCACGTGAATCCATGCAAAGAGCAAGGGGAGCCTCCTTGCGCCCAGAGTCTACGAATGACTAGTATTCAAACACTAAACAAAGGGAAAACTTGGCAACTCTTCATTCCAAGCAAAACAAAATGCTGTACAAGATAGGAAATGTGCTCTACATGGTTTAGCTGTGAATAATATGAACATAGTCATAACTACGTAAAACCGAACATTGATTTGGCCAAAAATCACACTATAACTACCGTGACGGGAGGGTGAAGAGAGTGTGCATTTGCATGGGGGAGAGGTGGAGGGTGGCTTTAGAGTGCTAAGTCCTCCTCTTCCATATCAGAATTCATCAGATAACAGTTAAACTGGAAAATCAAGAAATGCAGGTCTAAGCATGTTATTTTAAAATTAGGAGGAAGGCACCAGAAGGATTCAAAGTGATGGCCTCTGGGGAGGAGGGTCGGCGCAGGGGGGAGGGAAATACTGGTTTTCATTATAAGTCATGCAGAACCCTTTAACTTTTAAAACTATGTACATGTATGACTTTGATAAACATAAATTTAAAAAAAAATCTACCAAAGAAACAACAAGGAAATGATTAAATGGGTGAAGTCAGCACATTTCAAACTTTTTAGCCAACGAATCTCTAGTGAACAAAGAGGCATTTGGGGCACAGACAGAAAGAAGCAGCAATCCAGAAAATTCTCTGAAGTCTTGTTTATAATCCTTAAAATTCATGCACAAGTTGCATTCTCCCTCATGATATATCCCTGCTTGTTTTTACAGTATGCAAAAGATCTTTTTTTCTTTTCTTCTTTCTCCTCTTCCTCTGAGTCAGGAGCACACCAGGCTAGGATGGCAGAGACGGACACTTGCTTAGCATAGTAAGGTCCGGGGACTGGCGAAGGGGAGCTCCAGGCGCCTGGAGGATTGCTCGCCAGGGAGAGTGAAATGTCTGAGCATCCTTCCACTGCTCTCGGCTGAGTTTGGCTGCTCTGCTGGCCCACGTAGCCTCTCGGTGGGCTGCCCCTCGATGTGACGATGTGATGGGGAGGATGCTGGCAGGTGCAGAGAGGTGAGCACCCACGTGGCCTGCACAGCCGAGCCTGCTGTCCATCAGCAGGGCCGCAAGGATGCCGTCGCTCGTCCATTTCTCAGCTGGTCTGGCCCCAGCGTCTCATTGCTCAGCTGGACGTGAGCAGAGGAGGAGAGTAATGGGGTGTTATTTATGAGTCCCTTAACACCTGAACAGCCATGTGTCAGGCGCGATGCCTGGTGCTTTATAAATGCAGCATGTCACTGGATCTCCGAGACTCTCAGGGGTCAGGATTAGTACCCCGTGAATCAGAGCCTCGGCCTCTTGATTCTCAGCCCTGCTCTGTCTCCCCCGCACCGCAAAGCCTCCCGGTGGGTACAATCACGATTGCCTCTAAGGGTCTGGTGAGGAATCACGGGGACATGGTGTGAGGCCTTTGTCACCTGGAGAGCGTGGAGCAAATGTAGGCTCCAGCTTTGGTTGCTGAAGAACCGATGATGTCCTGACAGAGGATGGAGGCAACCGTGGGGGCCCTGTTCCCTGCTCGTCTCAGCCCACACGTTCCCCTTAGATGATTTCATCCGCCTCATGGCTCCAATTACTGTCTATCTGCTCAGAGTTATGTCTCCAGCCCAGACTGCACGTGGGAGTCTGGCTGCAGGCAGCCCATCACACTCGGCAGATCCGCAGTGACCACCTCATCCTTGTTCCCAGGTCTCCTCCACTCCAGTGTCCTCTGTCTCAGGATATAGCCCCGTATCTCTCTGACGCTGTCCCCTGTCTCCAGTCTAAGAAGCTCTCCCGGCTCTGTCCATTTCTCTCCCCCGACACCGGCCAACATGCTTTCCTGCCTCAGTCACCGTGGTGTCTGTTAACTAGTCTTCCATATCCACTCTTTCCCCTACCTGACCCATTCTGGGCTTTAGCCAGGATAATATTTTCGAAACACAGTCCAATCCTGCCCACCCCTCACTAAAGCCTTTTGAATATTTTGGGTCTGTTTGGAGGGAAAGCAGAGCTTTCCCTGCAGAGCCCTGTGCACAGTCACCCCCTCTGGACAGTCACCCCCTCTGGACAGTCACCCCCTCGAAGCTTGAGCTGCAGCCAGACTCCTCTCTGTGCCTCAGCGCCCAGCCCTTCCTGCTCGGGGCCTCCTCCAGCTCTGTTTATCCCCTGGCCTCTTGCTGCCACTCTCTTGACCTGAGTGACTCCAACCACACTTCAGGTCAGATGCCACTTCCTCGGGAAAAATGCCCTCGTCCTGTAGACTATTTCATGTCCCCACCCCCACCCCCACCTCGCTCATTATTTCTGTGAAATACAGATGACTGAAGAAAACACTTACGGTATTATGATTTTTTTGGTTATTTTCACTCCCGGATGATGGTCTTTCTGCAGAATTATATCGTGACCCTAGGAATCTCTTCAGCCTGTTTCTTGACTATGTCCCTTGGGCCTCAGAGGTCGATTAATAAAGATGGATTGAATGAATTACTTAGAAGTGGCGATTAAAGTATAAGCTCATGGAATATATTGTTTTTAACGGCTTTTCATTTTTTAGAGAGGTAGGTTCATGGCAAAATTGAGCCGAGAGTAATACAGAGATCAACCGTGTGTCCTTGCGCTCGTGTGCATACCATCCCCATTATCAATACCCACCCCAGCAGAGTGGAACCTTCATTACAGCCGATGCACCTGTGCTTACACATCTATCACGCAAAGTCCACAGTTTACATCAGGGCTCACGCTTGCGTGGTACCGTCCATGAGTTTGGGCAAATGGACACAGGCCTATCGTGCTTTACTGTATTTCTCAGATACTGTGTTCCCACAAATGGGAGGTTTGTGGCAACCCTGCAGTGAGCAAATCTAACGGTACCATTTTGTTTCCAACAACATTTGCTCACTATTGTCTGACACATTTTGATAATTCTTGAAATACCTCAAACTTCCTCATTATATTTGTTGTGGTGATCTGAGACCAGCGATCTTTGATGTTACCACGCTGACTCACTGACGTCTCAGATAATAGTTAACATTTTTTAGCAACAAAGCATTTTTAATTAAGGTATGTACATTGTTTTTTATACATAATGCTATTGTATACATATTAGACCACAGTAGAATATAAGCATAATTTTTATATATGCTGGGAAACCAAAAGATTTGTGACTTGCTTTTTGCAAACTTTACCTCACTACAGTGATCTGGAACTGGATACACAGTATCTCCAGGGTCTGCCTGTCGTGACATACATCCACCACTGTAATGTCAGGGGATCTTCTCTGCTCTAAAAATCCTCTGTGCTCCCCCTATTCATCCCTCTCTCCTCAGAAGGCCCTGACAATTATTGATCTCTTTTTTTTTTTTTACTATCTCCTTTTCTACAATATCACTTTCCCTTTTCTAGGATATCACTTGGTCAGAATCAAACGGTATATATAAATTTTTGCCCATTTTTACTTGAGTTGTTCACTTTCTTACTGTAAAGTTTTAAGGGGTCTCTGTGTATTTGACATAGTCCTTTATCAGATGTGTCTTTTGGAAACATTCTCTCCTAGTCAGTGGCATGCATTTTCTTACTGTTGAGTTGTGAGAGTTCCTTGGAGAGTTTGCATAAGTCTTTTCTTAGATATGCTTTCCAGTCAAAGGCTTGTCTTTCCTTTTTCTTGCATTATATTGATTTTTAAAGACAAAAATAACCTGAAGCTATTTTAAGGAATTTATAAAAGAGATAGATCCATAAAATATATCCAGGCCTTCTTCCCAGCTCTTGAACCCAAGCATAAACAGATTGGGAGGTATTCCTCGAATGAGAGAGCAGGTTTGTCAGGAGTTACAGAAACATCTTCTTAGCTCCCCTGGTGAAGCTGAATGATGAACCTGGTCAAGTCCATCTCATCTGGGCTGCTAAGCCACTGCAAGTCCTTTGAATAGAGATTCCAGAGTGCAGAGGGGTGGCAATCCAAGACTGATGCCACGGGTGGACTTACCTTCAAGCTAGAACACTTATGAGCCAGGCTCTGAGTTTGCAGGAGCCCCTTTCAAAGCCCTGTGTTATTCACTCAGTTGTGTCTGGCTCTGTGATCCTATAGACTGCAGCCTGACAGGCTCCTTTGTCCATGGATTTCCCTAGGCAAGAATACTGGAGTGGTTAGCCATTCCCTTCTCCAGAGGATCTTCCCAATCTAGAGATCAAACCCAGGTCTCCTATAATGCAGACAGATATGTTTACCATCTGAGCCCTTAGGGAAGCCCAATACAAAAAGTAAGGTTGCCTTCTCTTTGCACTGGGGATACCCCTTTGTCACGTAT
The DNA here is from genome assembly GCA_006408675.1 of Madoqua kirkii. Taxonomy (NCBI): domain Eukaryota; kingdom Metazoa; phylum Chordata; class Mammalia; order Artiodactyla; family Bovidae; genus Madoqua; species Madoqua kirkii. The sequence goes on along the minus strand of SJYC01056091.1, from coordinate 46,460 downwards.
ATCCCCATCCCCAGTATGTGGCATTGGTGGGACTCCAGGCATTTTGGTATCCAGCTAAGGAGAGATCAATTGGGAATATATCATTTAAATTATAATTTAAGAAGTCATCTTAAAATGTTGCAATAAAACAAATAAGTTATTTGTACAAATAAATTTTTGTACTTAAATTTTTAATTAAGAAACTTAGAAATGAAGCATACTCATGATATAGAAAACAAACCAGTAGTTACCGGTGGGAAGAAGAAAGCCAGGACCAGGAAGGGCAATGCAGGGGCAGGAAAGTAAGAGGTACAAACTGCTAAATATAAAATAAGCTACAAGGATGCATTTACCAGACAGCATGGGGAATGTAGCCAACATTTGACAATAACTATAAATAGAGTAAACCTTTAAAATTGTGAATCACTATATTGTATATCTGTAATATATAAAATTGTACAGCAACTAGAGTTCAATTAAAAAAAAAGAAACTGAGAAAAATATCACATTAAAAAATCAGTGGAATATGACAAGTTTTAAAGATGTGCAATGGAATCTATAAAAATATTGTTAATAAATTAAAGTTTTAAATGTTCAGATTTTACCACGAAGAGCAAGAGCTAATTCCCTAATGAAAATAATAAAAACGGTCTTGGAATGTTGAAAGGAGTGAATTAAAAGCAGTGACTCCCAGGAAGATGATGGGAAGATATTTAAATTTCTTGCTGAATTCACTAAACTGACAATGAAAAAAACAGAAAATATAGGAATGCCACGATAACATGGACAAAGAGGTGAATATCATCATTCAAAGACTGTTTAAGGATAAAAACCATACGAAAGCTTGAAATGCCCTTAAATTTTATTCCTCAGATACAAACAGGAACATAAGGCAAATATTCCCCAGCTTGAAAATATACTACAATTTACATATCATTCCCAGTGAATTATGAAATTGAAAGCAATTTTTAAACTACTCAAACACTTTTGCTATTTTTGAGCAGCCGTGCTCTGAAGAAAGACTAAATTATCTTTTTATTACGACTGTAGAAAATCATTGTCGCATGAAGAGAACAAAGAATACTCAGCCAAATGTAAGGAAAGTGTTAGAGAAGTATGACTAGAAGTGAGTCAGAATTATGTGTTTGAAGGATTTAATGATATTTATGTTACTTATCACCTTTTTAAAATGTCTGATTTATTGTGATTCTGGCCACATTGGAAATGCTTATTTTTAAGATCTAATTTTGTGTTCATATTTCTGTGTTGTTTTCTTAAAGTTTCCCAAATTGAAGAACTGCTAGACCCTAGGTTTGCCACGACCGACAGGGATGGAAAGGGGCTCACTTGCCACCAGACTCGCCATTGCCTCAGTCTTTGTGGGAAGTTGCCCGGTAGCCAAAGGCACACACAGCCAACCTAAGAACCTGCAGAAGTGCAGGCTTTTCTACAGGAAGCCAGCTCTCTGTCCCTGACACTTGAGCAGAAGGACCCCTGCCAGGCAGCTCTGTGTCACTAGAGGATTGGATTCACATCAGGTCACTAGATAACTAGGCACAGGTTCACTTCGGAGTCATCTCCAGCCCTAATCCTTTCTTAAAGACTGGTGGTGGGTACCATCACACTCCTGGGGACAAAATAAAGTGACTCACTTTCTGGAAGACAAATTGGCAAGATATAGTCAACATGTTCACACCCTTCAGCCCCGTGATGCCCCTTCCAGGAATCTATGAACAGAAATGATTAGAATGCAGGCAAGTATGTCGGCAAAATGAAGCTCCCGTGCCATTACACGGCACAATGGTGATGTGATAGTGGCAGTGTTTAAAAAAATTCCTGTCCTGTGTGCAGTTAGGTGTCTAGAACTAGAAGAAATTTACCAGAATATTGCTAAGATGCTTCTGGGTGCTGCCGCTTGTGATTGTTGTTTTCTTCTTTATTTTTTATCCGTGTGTGTGTGTGTGTGTGTGTGTGTGTGTGTGTGTGTGTTGAGCATAGATACCTCTGATAATCAGAAGAACATGCTTTATTAAATGAGCCAGCCATTTAACCAGGTGTCTGAAGGAAATCAGACACCTACTGTAAGTGACTTACACACCTGCTCCCACAGGAATGTCTGTCATCAGTCCTTTAAAGTAAATTACTTTAGTCATCAAAAAAACGGTGACTAAACCCACCTCGTTTCTCCAGGACACCTGAAGCCTTTGCCTAGACACTTTGATTCAGCAACTCAGGTAAGTTAGGAGCCACTCTGCAAGATTGCTGGCATCGATGTGGGCTTTCCCCCCTATAGGCAGGCTATTGAATGCAGCCCCCCAGGCAGCACCCTTGGCCATCACTGTCCCAAGAGTTATGGACATACCTGGATGGGAGGGTCTAGGAGAATGTAATCTGAAAATGTCCTTCAGCAGTGGTGTCCTTTGGACTTTCCAGAGACCAGGGAGCAGAAAGGGAACCAGAGCCCACGTGATGGAAGCCCCTCCCCTCTCCGTGAAGCGAGGGGCTGCGCTCTCTCCGGGAACCCGATTCTGCCCGTTTGGGCGCTGCCATCACAGCGGTGCATCACGGCAACTCCCGAGCAAGGACACGGCTCCACCCCGCCCGGCGGGTTGGCCGTGGAAGCATTTTAGGTGGAATGGTTCAATCTTATTCACCCCAAACAAAAGCTAGCTTCTCTAGGTCGCTCAAGTCTTTAGAAATAAGGCTGGGATTATGGAAATACATAAATTAAACATGCTGTACAGTTATAAGCTTTTAAGCAGAAATAAGCAAGGGGAAGGGAGGCAAAGATACCGTGTGCCTTTGTGTGCCTGGTCCACGCACGGCGCCTGTGCACGCGTGAGACAAGCCCGTGAGCTGGGTCTTGGCCTCTGAAGCCAGGGAGGAGATGGGCAAACACGGAGGTCAGAGCAGGGGCGGAGCTCGTGCCACTGGCCACTCCGGCCACGGGCGCCTTTGAGCAAGGGCCGCCCGGTGGAGATTCTTCATGGGACTCAGGGCCTCAGGAAGTCTTCATGGATCAGGGGAGTCCTGGGGCCCAATCCCAGGAAGAAGGGGCTCCAGAGGGAAAAGGGCGGGGGGAGCGCGGAGAGGTCAAGCTACATGCACAGCTCCGTGCCAGGTACAGAGAAAAGCCAGGAAATCCCAAGGGCAGAGTGGGCTCAGGGCACTTTGAGACCACCAGCCAGGTGAGGCCGGGGAGGAAAGCCCCCTGAAGCGGGTACCTGAACATGGCGTGGCCCGCAGACCCTGTCCTGCCAGGGGCTCTGCACCCACACAATCTGATCTCCCTTTCCTGGTATTCATACAAAAGGAGTTTCTATATGTCTATCCAGTCACAGAAATGAGGAGAAGCAGAGCCCTTCCAATGCCTGTAAGTTCTTACTCAGTGTTACTCAGGCCAGTTCATGACCCAGGGAACCATCCGATGCAGAGGCTCTACCTCCAGGAAGCCTCGGGTGCCTCCTTCGGGCCTGCCTGGAAGAATGTCTGCATCATAGAAGGTTGGCTGATGTCTTGGAGAAGCTGGGGAAACTGAGATCCACCGGGGGAGGCCTACCACACAGTCCCAGCTGGCCACGGCAGACTTGGCAGCAGCTGGAAACCACACCATGAGTAACCACGGTGTGTTTTGGCCACAGCTCCCAAGAGGGCATTCTCCCCGCCCCAACATGGCCTGCCCTTGGGCTTCCAAACCGGCCAGTTGGAAGCGCCCCACCACCAGCATCTAATGAAATGCACTCGGCCTTCCCGAGCACGGCCCCACATTTACCGCCTGGAGCAGCCGCTGGTCCAGGCCACACGCAGCTGGGGGCGCGCCTCTCCGGCTGATGTGCTGTGAGATGCCGGGAAATGGTCTGCAAAGCTCTGATATTTATTACTTTCCAAATTTATCACAGCTCAGTCTTCCAACACAGAGAAATATGGTTTTAATTTTGTCATCAATGCCTCCCGAAACCTCTGTCTGTGGGTCCTCAACAACAGGCCCCTCTCAGGGGCAGGGCCTGAAGCCCGAGGCTGGGCTCAGACAGATTGCCGAGCCTTCCTGCCCGGCCCGGCTGCTTCTGAGGACAGCACTGGCCTTGCCTGATCTTACTGGGCATCAGCAGCACCCACACAGCCCCTGCGGTCCTTTCCCAGATGTCTGCAGGCTGGCTGGAGCTTCCCTGGTGTGCTTTCCCTGGAGGGCAGGGGTCTTCCAGCAGGAGACAGAGCTGCAATCACCATAAGGACGGTTCTTGGACACCTGGTGCACGCCAGCATCACTAGTCCAGGACAAGCCCCAACTCAGGCCACGAGCCAGGCCTTGGAGGAGAGACGAGAGGACCAGCTGTTCTCAGGTCTTCAGTGCAGAGGGGTGGGCCCCCGGCTGGTCTCAAGTCAGGTCGAACCGACAGGTCCCAAGAAGCTCATCCAACTTCCTTTTCGTGTTCTAAATCTGTGTCTCTCTGTCTCCATCTCTCACCTGGGTCTGTCTCTGTTTTCCTGTCTCTCTCCCTCTCCCCTCCTCGCTCAGTCTCTCTCTCTCCTGTCTCCTCCCCACCCCATCACCTTCAGGTTCATCTCGGTGCCCAGGGTCACCTGGGGGCCTGCCATGGCGGACTCTGCTGCATTGCTCAGCTCAGGCTGACCCAGCGCTTGCCCCTGGTCCTCACACCAGGGAGCTCTTCTTGTGCCTCCCAGGCATGCTGCCCTGGGGAACTGTGGAGCCTTCACATTCCTGCCTCCCCCTCAGCCTGGGGTTTAGAACAGCTGCTCCCATGTCTGCTGTCTGTCCTGGAAGCTTGTGGTCTATCTGGAAGCTTCTGGAAAGCTGAGGAGCCTCTTTTTGCCCTTTCCCTTCACCTCCCCAGAGTGAGTGGAGCTTTCCTCCCTATCAGTGTGACTGGGGCCACTCAGCTCCAGCCTTCTCTCTCCCCGAATGAGAGAATCGGAGGTTGAGCCAGTCACAGAGTCCTGGGGTGGTTCCTGCCGTCAGGCCTCCAGCCCAAACCCAAGTCATTAGTTTTGAGGTGGGAAGCCCTCTCTCACAGCTCCCCCAGTTACTCCCTACTCCACTCTGGACTGCTGAGACCAATGGCCTTGGGCACCTGTCACCACCCCCATACTCCTCCCCAGAGCAGCTAGGATCATAAACTGAGGGTCCTGGGGAGGGGCCAAGGGCTGGAGGAGGGCATCCCCATCCACAGTGGGGCTGCTAACAGAGTGGTCCAGTGGGGGACAGATAAGCAGTGAAGAGGGGCAGGACAGAGAGGGTGGGGTCTGCGGCAGCCCTTTCCCCAGCTGTCTCCTCTCTCACAGTGTGGTTCTGGATTTTTTTATATCAAAATGCTGGGTGGGACACGATCAAAAATTTTTTGAGAAGCACTCTGTAAGTGAAATCAGATACCTTGACTGGACAAATTTGACCTGCACACCACATTTATGACCTACCTCTGTTTGGTGCCCCCTAACACTCATCCCCTAACCTCTAGACCACACTGAGGATTGGTAGGAAGGCTCCTCACATATCCCACACTCCTCCTTTGCCCCAACCTGGGCCACATGCCCTGTGCCCCAGGGCCATCGAGGTACTCAGATGCGCCCCATGCAGGGGCCAGTGCAGCCTGCAGACCCCCGGGCTGCTCAGCCTGCCCTTGGCCTGCAGACCCCCGGGCTGCTCAGCCTGCCCTTGGCCTGCAGACCCCCGGGCTGCTCAGCCTGCCCTTTGCCTGTAGACCCCCTGGCTGCTCTGACTGCCTCTCACCCAGCATGGCCGACCACAGACTAATCCAAGGCGCAGGATGGTCCAGGCCTCAGGGGGTCCCTGGAGGGCCGGGCTGCCGATGGCACACTCACTCGGGTTTCTTTCCCCTTCTTTGCTGCCACCAAAGATGATGTTTAAACACACAGCTACTTTCCGTGTCCACTCAGGCAACCAGGTCTGAGAGCCTGCCAGGGGCTGAGTCCTACAACACCCGAAGACGGTCCTGCCGCGCACGGCTGGCCCCAGCGAGGCCTACCCCTCAGGTGGTGAGAGGCGATATGTCTGGGTCAGTTACCAGCTTTGCTGAGCTAAGGCTAAGTGGCTAGGGCAAGTGACTAAGCTCAACTGACCTTCATCTTCATCCATAAAACTCAGGCTAGATAAAAAGACACAAAATTAGATACCATACTTAAATTTCGTCCCAACTTCCTAACCTGCAGAAACCCTGGAATAATAATGGTTAGCATTTGCTGATCCCTGTTGTGTGTGAGGAGCTGATGAGTGACTTTGAATGTCTTATCTAACCCTCACAACTGCCCCGTCAGGCTTTATCATCACCCCTCCCTGCCCCCATTTCCCTTTTACAGTTGGAATTCCCAGCTCCAGAGAAGCTGGCTATTGGTCCCTGGAAAGGCTCACATTTGAAAGTTTAGTTTGTCTTATGTTGACTCTAAAAATACCCAGGTAGGATTCGGGACCACCCCTGCTGGCTTCAGTGGTCAGCCTCCATCCCTTCCCGACCCCTTGTCCTAGGAGGGAGCCCCTCCCTGTGAGTCTACCATTGGTCCCGGGGTCTAACACGTGTGGGTTCAGCTGCCTGAGCTCCATCGGGGTGGCTGGCCTCAGCTCTCGGCATGGACCTGTGACCTTCTACCGCCTGCCCCCAACCACCCGGCCGATACTTCCTGTTTGTGCAACACAGGCCTTGACGGTGGAACCCTGCCCAGCCAACTCTTATTCATCCTCTGGAACACAGTTCAGACAAACCTTCCACTGAAGCTGTGCCTGGCAGCTCCCCAACCCCCAGCCGAAGTGAACCCCTCCTGGGGGCCATCCGGCACCCACCGTTGCCTTGTTAGGGCACTCTTCATGCTGCGTGAGCTCACAATACAGTCAGCACAAAATTAGCAGAGGTGTGACCTGGGGGTCCCAGCAGTGTTCCCCGGGCCCCTGTTCTTACTGTACGCCACTGCCGAGAAAACCACACCGTGCCAGGCCGCCTGGAGGCCCCCAAACCTGGGAGGACAGAGGCCTGGGTGTGCTGCTCCAGAGAAGCCCCTGGCCTTCAGGCTCCCTGCTGCTCCTCCTGGGTGGACCGGGCAGCTTCCCTTTCTCTGACTTTATTTCCTACATGCTCCAGATGCCTTTTAGCGGGGACTGTCTGTCCCTACCTCAGGGCTGAGAAGGGCTGAGGGAACCAGGAACCCCAGGCTGCCCCGGGTGTGACATCCTGTGGTATTATTAGCACAGGAGGCAATGAGGTGTGGACGGCTTGCCAGCTAGGACCGAAGTTAGATTACCATCGAAGCGATGCCAGAGATGGGCACCCACTCAAAAATGTAAAAAAATGTATTTCGGCTGTTGGAAGTGTTTCCAGGAAAGGGGTGGGGGGGCCACTCAGTGGCTCCCTCAGCAGCCACTAGGCCCTCATTAAGGGCTTAGCAACATCAGCTGTGCAACGCCTTGGCCGTGGACGCGAGAAATGCTGGGCTTTCTGCTTTGGCCCCACTGCCCCTTATCAGCCGTCCCTGAGCCCTGTTTGTGCTGGAGAAATCATAGCAGGGCTTGGGCGGAAATCGTGGACAATCGGTGTCACACACTAATTAAGGACTCCAGGGTCAAGCATCACGGAGGGGACCAGACTTCAACCTCAGTCCCTCTGCTAATGGGATGTTGAAAAGCACAGCTGGGGCTTCAGACTAAGAAAGCCCACTTTGCCAAGTGAGAGAGATACAAAAGTGATGCAGCCTGCTGTGTCTCAGGAAAGATGACAGGTCTTCCTTAACCAAGTCCAGAAGCGGGTTCCCCTACCTGGACCCCATGCCTGGGTCACAAAAGGTGCCGCTGCCAGAGCCCAGCCACACGCTCCGAACACCACCACCATCAGCAGCCCTCCGCCTTCAGTGCGGAGAGACTGGAGCGGCCCTGAGGGATATTCTCATGTCGATCACAACACACTCTGTCTCTTATACACATCTCCGCCCCACAGGACTGGCCCTCAGCCTCCTCCTTCACATCAGGCCCTCACAGAAGGAGGGCCTGGGCCCAGCCAGTCACCTGCCTCTGCGCGCTTCCGCACTGCCCCCTACCCCACAGGCGACCGTGGCTTCCTCCCAAGCCTGGAGGGCTCCCCTGTGGCAACTAAAGCCTTGGGTCCTGAGACCTGCCTGCTTACCGGCTTCCTACTCCCTCACTCATCCACCCTCCACTCAAACCGCAGCCCTGCTTCCTGAGAGCACCTCTTACCCACAGCCTCACAGACACCCCTCGCCTGCCTGCCACCCCTCACCTGCCTAACACCCCTCGCCTTCCACCTCGCCTGCCAGGCATGCCTACTTTATGTGCTCCACACAGCCCCCAGCCCTCCACCCGCAGACAGGCTTAAACCGTTTCTCTTCCCTACTCCGTGCCATGCGCGTCCTCCCTCCTCTCGCCTTTCTGTACAAGACCCTCGCTCCCAGAAGTCCTTTTCCCTGACACCCTCTCTCATGCCTAGTCTCTCCCCTGAGCTCAGGGCTCTGCAGAGAAAGGAGGAACATGGAGCAGCGTGAAGGTCCCAGGCCCCAGTGCCCAGTTTCCCCGGAGGAGGCTTTCAACGGCATTGCATTCAGAAGGCAGTGGTTGGACTCCAGGGCCCCGCGTCCTGGTGGTGAGCCGGGCAGCCAGCAGGACCATTGTTCAGGCCTCGGCTGCTGGAGCCCCTCTCCCATTTGTAGAGGCAGTGGGAAAACGAGACCTTGAACCCAGAGGCCCAGGGGCCCGTTTGAGCAGCTCTCCTCAAGCAGAAGTTTCCCACATCGCTTTCCAGCTGGGGCGTTGCACCAACCCTCCTGCCTCCCCAGCAACGCCCGCCTCCAACTTGCTTGGCCTCAGCACTGGGTCCATCAGAGCAGGGAGGGCTTGGGAGAGGCGGGTAGGTAGGAAGGTCTAGCGGCCTGGCTGGGCTCTCGGACGGTGGTGGTCCTTTCTGTGAAGATCCCTGGCCTCCAGACCACTTCTTCCCACCACCCAGAGATACCTCAGCCTGCATGGGGCTCGAGGGGTGCACAGAGCCAAAGTCCACATTACTGGGTCCCTTCCAAGCCACTGTGTGACCCCAGTCAAGTGAGGGGACCTTTCTTGCCCTTCTCCTCACGCTCTCCGCACTAAAGCAAGCTGAGAGGGCCCAGGTGGAGATTCAGAGAAAAGTCTCGTGCACAGGCCCCAGAGCAGCACCTGGCACCAGCGAGCGCCCCTGCTCAGATATTTGCTTGCCCAAATCTGAGCATCTTCAGCACTCAGAGACCCCCACACCCTGGTGGAACAGGCTGCTCTCTTGCTTTCCCCTCGGGGGCTCTGTTCCGGCTACACTGGGAAAGCTGTGTCCTCAGCCCTTGCAATGCCCACTCTCCTTGGCCTGCAAGACTAGACGCTGGCCCTCTGTGTCCCCACTCTGAGCCCACCTCTTTGCTCCAGTCCCGCCACCCCACATGGCCCCCCGGGACTTCCAGCCCTTGCTGTTCCTCTGACAGACTTGCTTCCAGCCCTGGGGTCTCCCCTCTACACACCCAGCCCCCCAGCAGGGCCAGGTTGCCTCAGCAACAGCTTGGCGGAGGGCAAGGTGGGGGCCTTTAACACGCAGATGCCTTCTGTATTACTCTAAGGAGAGGGGCCCCAGAAAGCACTAGCAGCTCTGCCTTCTTGTCCCCTGGCCCTTTTGGAGAAACGCTTCCTCCCTGCTGTCTCGGGACCCGTCCCCCATGGCTGTTTCCCATTCAAGCAGTAGCCTTGCCATCCCAGTGGGTCCTTAGGCTTCCTGAGTCCATGATTACATGGTGGCCTGGCTGCTGTGGTCCTTGGAGGCTCAGGATCCAGGTGCCGAGAGCTCAGGGCCACCCGCTGAAGTTCTCTCCGAAACGGTTCTTCCCATCAGGCCGGCCACATGTGTGGCTGTTCACAGAGCATAGCCAGGCTGTTCCTGCCTGGCTGGTCCCAGGACCTCTGAGCCCACCCCACCTAGCCGAATCAGGAGGCCCTGCGAGAGGCTCCTCCCGGGTCACCAGCCACCCTGGGAAGTACCACCTGTGAGTGCCTGGTGCACAGTGGTGCTCATCAAGTGCTGGGAAGCGTCCATCGACTGGAGGTCAAGTGGAGGAGTGCAACCTCCCTTGCTGGTCCCTTCTGTGCCACGACCACACGGGCGCCTGCCTCATCTAAAGCCGAGGAGGGAATTGTGTCCGGACAACAGGAAGGTTTCTCCCCTGTCCACGGCCGAGTGGACCGACGCCAGAGCTGCGATCCAGGGCATCCCTGCCGAGTGTCCAGGCTCCTGTCACGTTCCCCTCTTCCCCAGGAGGGAAACCCCTGCACGTTCTCACTTCTTTCGAGACAGATCAATTTGAAGAGAGTTGGCTTGCATCTAAGATAAAGCCTCTTTTTTTCTATACCTCTTCTGGAAGAGGGAACAAATTATTTTCCTTATTTTCAATGGGCTGCTTAGGATGGGCTCTGGGGCATACGTTCCAAGGCACCTGTCGCTAAATCCCAGGGCTGGGAGGGGACAGTGAAACTGCCAACTGCCGTGGGCTTCGGGATTAAAGAGAGAAGGAATCACTCAGGTTCTCTGTAGTCCAGCAGCAGCGTCTTTCAGGAGATGTGGCAGGGCTGCCCTGAGTGTGTGCGCTGCAATGAGGCGGCTGAAGGGCAGGTCTCCACTCAGCCGGGAGACCCGCTCTTGGGCCCGTAAGAAAGGCGCCACAGGTCAAACCCACAGTGGGCAGAAGCAGAAGTAAGGTTTGAACCTAAGACTGTCTGGTTTCAGAAACGCACTTATGAACCACTTTGGTGCACAGCCAGACGGTGCCCCCGGGCGTCCGTCTGGCAGGCATGGGGACGGAGGCTGTGCTGGGCTGGCATGTTCTCATCCTGGCCACCCACAATGGACCGTTGATGTTCATGTCACCGCTCTAAAATATTATCACTGGAGGCCATGAGATTTCAGAAAGAACTTCCTTTCCAGAGCCACGCTGCTGTCTATAATTAGCCAAGTTTCCATCAGCATCCAGAAGAGGTGGGAACAGCTGCCCCACGAGCGAGCTTTGTTAATGTAAGGCATTCCTGGGCCTTCTGTGCCTTCCAGGCTGCGCTCTTCCGTCCCTGCCTGCTTCCCTGGCCCCTGCCCTCAGCAGCCACTAGGCCCTCATTAAGGGCTTAGCAACATCAGCTGTGCAACGCCTTGGCCGTGGACGCGAGAAATGCTGGGCTTTCTGCTTTGGCCCCACTGCCCCTTATCAGCCGTCCCTGAGCCCTGTTTGTGCTGGAGAAATCATAGCAGGGCTTGGGCGGAAATCGTGGACAATCGGTGTCACACACTAATTAAGGACTCCAGGGTCAAGCATCACGGAGGGGACCAGACTTCAACCTCAGTCCCTCTGCTAATGGGATGTTGAAAAGCACAGCTGGGGCTTCAGACTAAGAAAGCCCACTTTGCCAAGTGAGAGAGATACAAAAGTGATGCAGCCTGCTGTGTCTCAGGAAAGATGACAGGTCTTCCTTAACCAAGTCCAGAAGCGGGTTCCCCTACCTGGACCCCATGCCTGGGTCACAAAAGGTGCCGCTGCCAGAGCCCAGCCACACGCTCCGAACACCACCACCATCAGCAGCCCTCCGCCTTCAGTGCGGAGAGACTGGAGCGGCCCTGAGGGATATTCTCATGTCGATCACAACACACTGATGACCTAATAGGATACTTGACAGAGAAGGCAATGGCAGCCCACTCCAGCGTTCTTGCCGGGAGAATCCCAGGGATGGGGGAGCCTGGTGGGCTGCTGTCTATGGGGTCGCACAGAGTCGGACACGATTGAAGCGACTTAGCAGCAGCAGCAGGAGCAGGATACTGGGGATAATTCTGAGAGTCTATATCGCTGTCATTAAAAACAAAACATTAAAATTCAAGGACATTCTGAATAATGGGAACTGGCCAAACATATGGTGAGGGGGGGAATAAAAATGTAATCCTAAATGGCTTCTTTGGTTGTTTATTTCCCAGACCCTCAGGCCCCTAGACCACGAGCACCTCCAGCAACATGATCTTCTTCTGTTCCCATACCCAAGACGGGCAGGTGAAAGGTGGGAGCCTGGGGCCAAGTCAAATGCTGAGCACATAGCCTTGCCCGAGGGGTGGATGATATACCCAGGTATCAGTCATATCTCCTTCTGCCGCCCAAACTCACTCAGTCCTTCTTGTGACCGGGGCCCTGGCTCGAGCCTCCTCCCAGCTCCCAGCCCTTGCTCTCATCTTGCTCTTATCCTGCTCCAGATCCCAGCTGAGGACAAATGGACAGAGGACTCCTTTGCTGATTGCAAAACAAAGGCTATAAATATGAGGCCACTAAAGTTAAGACCTGGCACTGTCAGCCTAGATGAGAGGGGTGGCACGGGCTCCTGCACAGAAAGCGTTCATATGTTCAGGAACTAGCTCTAAAGCGCCCCATGGACCCGGAAAATGTCCACAAGAGCATAAGTAAGGATGAGCAAAGATACTCACTTCCAGGACAAGGTAGCCCGGGTGAGGGTCCAGCTCAGAGCCCCTGCCCCTCCCTCTGTCCTCCAGGCAGGACTCCCAGTGGGGGCACTTCCATTTTGGAGTGATGGTAGCCCTGGCCCAAGACTACCCCCGCTCTATGCAGCCATGTGGCCAGCCTGCATGTACAGGCCCAGGATATGCCCCAGCCTCTTTCTAGACCCCTGTAGGCGAGAGAGTGTCCAGTGAGGCCTGCCTAGGGCTGGTGTTACTTATGTGTCGGGGCAGATGCTCATGGTACAATCCGGTCACTCCTGAGGAAACCTCCTGGGCCCCTTTCTCTTCCTCCTGCCTGTTCTCAAGCCCCACTTTTGTTTTGATGAACACGTTATTCAACTTCTTTATCACCCAATTCCACTTCCTCTGATAGAAGGGACCTCACTTTTATTGAACACCTACTATTTTCAGCCAGCTAAGGCCTGCAGGTTGAATTCAGCCCACTGTCTGTCTGTCAGTAAAGTTCTATTGGAACACAACCAGGTCCATGTTTTGTCTTTGGGGCTTTCAGGCTATAACGTCAGATTTAAGTATTTGCGACAAAGACCGTATGGCCTGCAAAGCCCAAAATACTTAATATCTGACTCTTTACAAAGAAATTTTGCCAACTCTTGTTCCAGGAAGTTTACAACAATGGTTTTGTTGTATCTTCATAGTCACCCTGAACACTAGATCCTGATTTCTATTTGGAGAGAAGCTTCTGAAGCCTGGAAAAGTCAAGTAAAACCCATAGTTAGTAAGGAGGGGACACAAGCCTCAATCCACCACACTCCTGGCACTTGGCTTTATTTTGTGCCTTTGGTAGAACGAGCTGAGGGCGAACAGTTGCCTTGGACTTGTTTGGGCAGCTAGAACTATGGCTCTCAAACCAGCAAGACGTCTGGAGGCAGACTCCAGCTTTTCTCCACGGAAATCCTAATTAAAAGAAAAAGATAAATGACCTCCTAATTATGTGGCTCAGACTGTAAAGCATCTGCCTACAATGCGGGAGACCTGGGTTCAATTCTTGGGTTGGGAAGATCTCCTGGAGAAGGAAACGGCACCCCACTTCAGTACTCTTGCCTGGAAAATTCCATGGATGGAGGAGCCTGGTAGGCTACAGTCCATGGGGTCGCAAAGAGTCAGACACGACTGAGCAACTTCAATGTCAATGTCAGTTATCTCCCAAGATGCCCCAGTTAATCACCCAGATGACGAAGCCCCTCCTTTTACCCTTGGGTTTGTGACCTAAAAGTCAATCAGTCAGTTAGCCCCTTTCCTTTTCCCTCTGATCCAGGTATTAGGCATTGGGACCCCAAACCAATTGAGTAAGGCTAGGCCACACACCCCTCAGAATCTTCTCCGGGAAAATCAGAGGATTCCCCATGGGCCGTGAGACTCAGCCTGAGGAAGGGCCTTTAGGGCATCCAGAACCTTTCAGACCTCATCTGATCACTAGGGTTCCCCAGAAAACACGTGAACTGGCCCTAGGCCGCCTCTCACTCTCTCTGCTGGCTGCCGAGCCTCTGAATGCCCTTTCATGCTTGGAGGACTGGCCTTGGCCTGAGGCTCAGAGGGCACAGGGCACAGCCAGTGCTGTGGAAGCTGAGCGGTGCACGCACAGCCTTCAGCCTTCTTCCCCCGCGCCCAGCAGGCCATGCCCCACGCTCCCCCAGCCAGAGTGGGAAGGGGCGGAGGCGGCAGCAGAGCAGTGGGGCCGGCATGGCGGCGGCAGCAGCTGGGGCCCACACCCTCCCAACTGACCTCGGCAGCCACACCTGCCTTGATTCCTACCTGTTCTCCGAGCCCATGCACCAGGCTTCTTTGGCCCTGGCCTGATCTCTTCCAATAAATTCAACTTCTGCTGAAGCTGACTCAGGTCTGCAAAGAAACAGCTGGAAGAGATTAGATGTCCCTCCAAAGCGACATAATAGTAACAGGTGGATCTGGGTCTCAATCCCCCAGCTTCTCTGGACTGAACAGCCCATGCCTTTCCTGTAGCCCACACTGCCTCACAAGGAGTGACACCACTTATTATAGAACCTTAGGAACCGGCCTCCACCCAGGTAAGGCTGGAACTCTCTCATATCCCTCCTCACTCAGCTCCCAGCCAAGGCCTCCCCAACAAGCTTTTCCGCTCCAGGGCAGCGTCTTGACCTAACTCCTGGAAACTTCTCAGGAAACACAGTGAAATTTCTGGACTGCCAGGTAGGTTCCAGAAATGAAAATGGAATTTTTAATCATGTTTGGAATGATGAAAGGAGGGATGGGCTTGGAAAGTACCAGTTAGCGTCAAGATGGGCAGCCTCACCCCCGGGCAACAGCCACGGGAGGAGGTGAGTGGGGGATCGGACTCCTGGGGGGCCTGAGACCAGGACGAAGCATGGAGAAAGCGAGCCTGTGGCTTGTTGTCTTCCTAGAGCGGCTTGAACAGGGTGTGGCCCCTGGGTGGGTGGTGCAGGTCGGGAGCTGAGAGTGGCCTGGGCAGAGGCCACAGTGTCCGCATGAGACGATGCCTCTTGCTGGCACCCCAGCAGGGACCCTGTGCACCAGGAGTCCTGGGACTTCAGACATTTTTTAAACCCTCTGAGCCTAAGTTGTGTGGACAGGACGGGTCTGGACCTCATATCATTCTGCTTGCTCTTGTCCAGACCCTGTGGTGGGGGGAGGGTGGCATCCTGGCTTCCAAGTGTGGGAACCCACGGGCCCTGATTTTGCGGTCCAGGGCCAGGCATCTGGGTCTATTGGATTTGACTGCGTTCACTTGGGGTGCTCCCTCGAAAGATGAGCATGACAGCTCCACACTGAGCACTTCACACAGTTACGTGATGGACTAGACAGATATATTTGCTGGTCTTCTAACCATCTCATTTTTATACCACAAAAGTGAAAATAAATAGGCTTTTAAAAAAGAACTCCTTTAACTTATCTTTGCAGAGAAACTTAAGAAATGATTACCCTTCCTCAGGCCTCCAAGTTGCCTTCAAATTTCTGTTGGAGACTTGAAAGGGGACTCGTGACGTCCTTGCCAGACTGCCCTGATTAACTCAACATTTTATTTAAATTGCAGTTAGCACCTGCCTCCAGTTGCTTGGCTCCAGGCGGAGAGCAGAGTCCTGAATAAATGCTCGGCCTCATTTTTGCACACCATACCCCAGGCGAGGGCCGGGCAGAGGAGGCGCCATCTGTCTTCATCAAGCCTGTGCTCCTGTGCTCTGACAGCGGCTGCTCAGGCGGTGATGAGGACGATTAGCTCCGGGAGGCCGAGATGCTAACGACAGCCTCCAAGGTGGCCAGGGAGCGATTTGTATTCATTACTGTTCCCCCCAGTCACTGTCCCGAGGTTTACGGAGAGAACAAGGCTGCAAAGGCAGGGAGGTGGGAGGTTAATGGCAGCAATGATGCTGATGACGGTGATGATGAAAGGCGGCGGCCCGACGCAGTGCCCACGAGCGCTGCCCCTCCGGCATCTGCCGAGGCCGGGCGCCGCGGCCACCGTGCGGTCCAGTGCTTCCCAGGCCACACCCACCCAGCTCGCTGGGACTGGCTTCGTGGGTTCTCCTTCCATTTTACAGCCAAGGAAATGGAGGTGGGTGCACGATCACTTCCCCGGACAAATCCAGCCATGCGTCTCGGCTAGGAAGCCCAGCTGAGACGGCTGCAAAGCCTTGGCCCTGCCCCTCCTCCTCTCCTGCCAGAAAGTGGCCCCCGGGCCAGCGGGGATGCCTTCTGCCGTCACAGAGAAGCTGGGGTGCTGGGTTGTGGGGCCCTAAGTGGGAAGCCTTAAGAACAAAGGGGCTAGCTTTGCCGTCAGAAACTAAGATGGCACCTGGCGGAAGAGACCGGGGCAGGGGCTATGTTTTTTGTCAAAGTTTTTGACTGGCTCTCTTGATTTCCGTGCACGTGGACAGCGCGTGATCACCATAGACTCCTGTTATAATGAAGGCGCATGACGAGTTGACCTTTAACGTGATTGGTGCAACTATGGAAAATCCCTGGCAACGCCCCCTCCTTGCCTTTATAAGCTAGGAGCTGGCCGAAATGAAGTGGAACTGCTTCCATGGAAGCCCTGGCGCGTTTGGTTGTCTCTCGATCGCCGAGGGGCTGGGTTGGCGGACAGCAGGCTCACCTCTCCTGGGACCCCTCGGCTTTGCTGAGGAAGTTCCACTGCCTCTCTCTTTCTGCGGAGCGCCCCCCGCACTGGGTGACTCTGGCCACAAGCTGTCCCCTCAACCAACCATTAGTTTCTTGATTCAAACAACAAACAAAGCTAACTGTTTAGTGTACTCAGTGTGCTTAGGGTGTGTGTGTGTGTGTGTGTGTGTGTAGCTGCACTTAGAGCTTGAACACTGGGAAGACTGTGGAATGAGTGAAAGACAGCATGATTCCTGGGAGCGACACAGGTTGGAGGCAGAGCTCTGCTTTCAACTCTGTGACCTTGGGCAGCCCACTAACACCTGCCGCAGAGCCACGCCCAGGAACGAAGCCCCAGGGCCCAGCGCTGCCACCAAGGGCGTGACAGCTTTCTCTAATCTTCCAGGCCGGACTATTCACGTGAGGAGCTAAGCTTCCAGCACCGCTGGCCCCACCTCCTATCTCTGCCCACCCTCTCCTGCCTAAGCCATTTCCACTGACCTGGTTGTACCTTCCTTGCACTCTGTCTAGACCACACTCCTGAAGCACTCTTGCTAAAATGCGCACTGAGCCACTTCCCTGAAGAAAGTCGCTCAAGAGCTCTTGTCTCCAACCGAGCAGAGCGAAGCCCCTCGGCATGGGGCAAGTCACCTTACCTCTGCCCTTACTTAGCCCCTGGCCTCCTTTTTGCTACTTCAGTCACACTGAACCACTGGAAACCACACACCTGCCTGAGGGCTCCACCACCTGCACGCCTCGACACCAGCTACCCCTGGCTTGGAAGGGTCTCCCTGCTTTTATTTATCCATCAATTATCAGCTGATATCTGGGCGCTCTGTGCGCACCTCAACCCATCCACCACAGCAGCCCTAATGCCATGCTTTCTCCTGCTGCTTCCTGCATCCATGTGTCTCTCAGCAGCACCAGTCTAGAGGAGCCGACTACAGGGACTGTGACGCAGGCACCTCTCACGTCTGCTCGTCGCATGCCTTCTCAGGGCTCCCGGCTCCTGACTCGCCCTGGGCCACCCTTGCAACACTTGCTGCCACGTGTCCGTTAGCACGTTCACCTCAAACCTGTATGAATGGCTTTGGAATTGCTTGCGCCCCCTTCTTCATCCTCAAAATAGTCACAGGATGTTTACCTCCCAGATTCTGATTTCCTTTTAATAAAAAGACCCCCTCTGGAGAACCAGAACCATAACAAAGAAGCAAATGAATGAAAAGAAAATAGAATCAAGTCTGAAACCCTTACCACCCTTCATTCAGGGAGAGATGTCCCAGGGTGTTCTCTCAACCAAGTGACATGCAGTAAGCTGTCCATGGCCACCAGAACCAAGGCCATGACCTTGATCACCTGCCAACCAATACTTGGTGCACAGCTGCCTGGGATGAGCCACAGACTCACCCCCTTCTCAGCGCAGAGGCAAAGTCCTGGCAGTCCCCTCCTCCGGCTGCCTCACTCCCAGAGGTACAGAGCCACCCAGATGAAGTGCCACCAGGAAACACGCATCAGCTCCCTCCCTTCACCCCTGCCGTGTGGGCAGAACCGTCCACTCAACCGCTGCACTGGATGGGCTCCGGGCCCGTCTCTTTTTCTCTCAGGCTTTTCTAGGGACACCACCTCTGTGGGGCCTGAGCAGCCCCGAAGAGGCCCCGTGCTCTCGTTCGAGCGGTTGCACCTCTATGGATATAGCCAGCATGGAGACTGGGCTTCCAGCAGCCTTGATTCACACTGAACCTCGTCTTCATCCCCCGGCCCCACCCAATCAGAGTAGCAGAGTCTTGCTCCCCAGACCCTTTCACATCCTTGAACTCAAGCCCCAGTAGATTTGGTGACATACAGTGGGCTTGGAGAAGGCAATGGCACCCTACTCCAGTACTCTTGCCTGGAAAATCCCATGGACGGAGGAGCTGGTAGGCTGCAGTCCATGGGGCCGCGAAGAGTCAGACACGACTGAGCGACTTCACTTCACTAATGGTCTTAGGGGCTGTGCTTAGCTCAGCTTATCACGAACACTCCCCAGGGGGCCCTTCCCACCTCCCTCTATATCTCCAGCCCCATCTTCTCTGGCTCCAGACCTGCATTTCAATCCAGAAGTTCCAAGGGCAATTCAAACTCACCATGTCCCAAACTGAACTCATTACTGGGTCTTCCAAACTCACTCCTGTTCCTTGCTCCAAATAATGACATCACCACCACCCAGTTTTCTCGCCAGAAACCTGGGACTCATTTGAGATGTCTACCCCTCCATCCGCGAAGAGCAGACACGACTGAGCGACTTCACTTCACTAATGGTCTTAGGGGCTGTGCTTAGCTCAGCTTATCACGAACACTCCCCAGGGGGCCCTTCCCACCTCCCTCTATATCTCCAGCCCCATCTTCTCTGGCTCCAGACCTGCATTTCAATCCAGAAGTTCCAAGGGCAATTCAAACTCACCATGTCCCAAACTGAACTCATTACTGGGTCTTCCAAACTCACTCCTGTTCCTTGCTCCAAATAATGACATCACCACCACCCAGTTTTCTCGCCAGAAACCTGGGACTCATTTGAGATGTCTACCCCTCCAGTGAGTTCACATTTACCTAATTTTTCTCAGACCCAGCCACCCGCTGCCCTTCCCACTGCGCTTCCCCTAACTCAGACTCTCATCATCTTGGGTCTGGATTATTCATGCACCAGCCTTCTAACTGGTGAATTCTAATCTGGATCCCTTCCAATTCACCCTCAACACAGTACTCCAGAAGCTATTCCTAAATGTCCAACATGAACGTCAGTGGTTTCCCATACATTTCAAGGAACGTAAACTTGCTGACCTGGCTTTGTGCCTGCTTCCCTAACTTGGTGCCTTTCTTCGCTTTCCTGCACTCTTAACTCTCTTTTTATTTCCCTATGACCCACTTTGTCCTCCACCCCCAGCGCTGAGCATGCTATAGGGAAATGACTGTCAAACTTAAGGGCGAATCAAAAGCAACTGTAAGGACCTGTTGAAGCACAATGCTGGGGTCCCTCCCGTTCAGGGTTTTTGATGAGTGAGACTGGATAGTTTCTGAAAATTTGCATTTCCAACTTTAAATCTTCTTAGTGATGATGCTGGTGGTCACATTTATACAAGCACTGCCCAGGGCTTCAGGGAACACTCAGAAAGGACTCAGTTCAGTTCAGTTCAGTTCAGTTTAGTCCTCAGTCACGTCTGACTCTTTGCGATCCCATGAATCGCAGCACACCAGGCCTACCTGTTCATCACCAACTCCCGGAGTTCACTCAGACTCACGTCCATCGAGTCGGTGATGCCATCCAGCCATCTCATCCTCTGTTGTCCCCTTCTCTTTCTGCCCAAAAACCCTCCCAACATCAGAGTCTTTTCCAATGAGTCAACTCTTCGCATGAGGTGGCCAAAGTACTGGAATTTCAGCTTTAGCATCATTCCTTCCAAAGAAATCCCAGGGCTGATCTCCTCTAGAATGAACTGGTTGGATCTCCTTGCAGTCCAAGGGAATCTCAAGAGTCTTCTCCAACACCACAGTTCAAAAGCATCAATTCTTCGGCGCTCAGCCTTCTTCACAGTCCAACTCTCACATCCATACTTGACCACAGGAAAAACCATAGCCTTCACTAGATGGACCTTAGTCGGCAAAATAATGTCTCTGCTTTTGAATATGCTGTCTAGGTTGGTCATAACTTTTCTTTCAAGGAGTAAGTGTCTTCTGATTTCATGGCTGCATTCACCATCTGCAGTGATTCAGCAAATGTCAATTGAATGGGTTGCATCCAGGCTGACCTACTAAAGTTTTTCAGCCTATCAGGAGGACTCTGTTGATCAGGTCTTACATGGATAAGTGATCTCGAGTGGAATTTCTGAATAAGTTAAAAGAGACAAACTGCGTCCTGCCCTCTCCACACTCTGCAGGACCCATCTGAGTTTCTACGACTAGAGCCTCGCTGTGTGCCTGGAGGAGTCAATGTCTTTCCCAGGCACCGGGATGGGAACTGGAGGGTCTAGGCCTGGGATCTGTGGCTGCATTCCCGTTACACCATTTGGAATTCTTTATAGACTGGAGAGCTTACAACAGCATCACCAAAACACGTTTTTGTGATTTTCCAATAGCCCTGATTCCTGCTACCATGTCCTGTTCCCATTTCCAGTCCACTGCCAAGCTTGGAGGACAAAGCCAGCAAGCCTCAGAGCTCTCAAATGCTCACAGCAGTCCCTTCTTAGGGAGGGAGTCTGGAGAATGGGAAACAGGATGTGAAAGACCCAGAAAATGCTAGACAAGGTTCTTTAGGGAGCCAGCCTGTAACCAGACAAGCAGGAATTGTGCAGACAGCATGCCTGCCAGAGTCATGATCAGCTTAAACAAGACCTCAATGTCCAGAACAGCCACGCCAGCCCCAAGGTCCCCCTGCTCCACTCATCATACGCCCTGAGCCCCGAGCTGGTCCACTTTGACTGTGAAACAGTAAACCTAACTGGAGGAAGAGCTGTTATCTCATTCCTCAGTTTACCTTGACTCCAGGTGCTGCCAACCACTGGGACTTCACAAAGGATGTGCGGGCGTGGCTGGCGTATCCATGGCAGCATGTCCCCTGGGCGCCACACAGCAGTCTCATCTCATCCTCTGTTGTCCCCTTCTCTTTCTGCCCAAAAACCCTCCCAACATCAGAGTCTTTTCCAATGAGTCAACTCTTCGCATGAGGTGGCCAAAGTACTGGAATTTCAGCTTTAGCATCATTCCTTCCAAAGAAATCCCAGGGCTGATCTCCTCTAGAATGAACTGGTTGGATCTCCTTGCAGTCCAAGGGAATCTCAAGAGTCTTCTCCAACACCACAGTTCAAAAGCATCAATTCTTCGGCGCTCAGCCTTCTTCACAGTCCAACTCTCACATCCATACTTGACCACAGGAAAAACCATAGCCTTCACTAGATGGACCTTAGTCGGCAAAATAATGTCTCTGCTTTTGAATATGCTGTCTAGGTTGGTCATAACTTTTCTTTCAAGGAGTAAGTGTCTTCTGATTTCATGGCTGCATTCACCATCTGCAGTGATTCAGCAAATGTCAATTGAATGGGTTGCATCCAGGCTGACCTACTAAAGTTTTTCAGCCTATCAGGAGGACTCTGTTGATCAGGTCTTACATGGATAAGTGATCTCGAGTGGAATTTCTGAATAAGTTAAAAGAGACAAACTGCGTCCTGCCCTCTCCACACTCTGCAGGACCCATCTGAGTTTCTACGACTAGAGCCTCGCTGTGTGCCTGGAGGAGTCAATGTCTTTCCCAGGCACCGGGATGGGAACTGGAGGGTCTAGGCCTGGGATCTGTGGCTGCATTCCCGTTACACCATTTGGAATTCTTTATAGACTGGAGAGCTTACAACAGCATCACCAAAACACGTTTTTGTGATTTTCCAATAGCCCTGATTCCTGCTACCATGTCCTGTTCCCATTTCCAGTCCACTGCCAAGCTTGGAGGACAAAGCCAGCAAGCCTCAGAGCTCTCAAATGCTCACAGCAGTCCCTTCTTAGGGAGGGAGTCTGGAGAATGGGAAACAGGATGTGAAAGACCCAGAAAATGCTAGACAAGGTTCTTTAGGGAGCCAGCCTGTAACCAGACAAGCAGGAATTGTGCAGACAGCATGCCTGCCAGAGTCATGATCAGCTTAAACAAGACCTCAATGTCCAGAACAGCCACGCCAGCCCCAAGGTCCCCCTGCTCCACTCATCATACGCCCTGAGCCCCGAGCTGGTCCACTTTGACTGTGAAACAGTAAACCTAACTGGAGGAAGAGCTGTTATCTCATTCCTCAGTTTACCTTGACTCCAGGTGCTGCCAACCACTGGGACTTCACAAAGGATGTGCGGGCGTGGCTGGCGTATCCATGGCAGCATGTCCCCTGGGCGCCACACAGCAGTCACTGTGGGAACCCTTTCCCTGGCCTGAGATTTGGTGCTGAACCCTGGGCAAAGGGCGCTTCCAGGGGAGCGCTTCCAGGTGGAGCGCTTCCAGAAATCTGCCTTCCAGTGCAGAAGAAACCAGAGACGCAGGTTCAGTCCTTGTGTCGGGAGGATCCCCTGGAGGAGGAAAGGGCAGTCCCCCGTTGCCGATGCCGGCCCCAAGTTGGCAGGTGTCCTTAGACTACCCGCACTTCCGCTCAGCAGGCCACACACTGGGGATTCTCGTGAACCACCCCCCAGGTTTGATACTTTGCTAGAACAACACAGAGAACTTGGGAAAATCCTATGCTGATTAATACAGTTTACAGAGGCCACAAATGAACAACCAGAAGAAAAACATAGGACAAGACCGGGGTGGGGGGATGCAGTGGTGCCAGGGGTCCCTCCCAGCACATCCACATGTTCCCCAGCCCGCAGACTCTTCAGGCTGCCTTGGTTCAGAATCTTTTCCTGGGGTCTCATCACATAGGGAGAGTGAGCACATCGCTGCTCAGCCCCCCATGCCCACCCTCCAGGGGTCAGAACTGCTAGGACCGAAAATTTTCAACCTTTGATCTCTTGCTTGATGTTTCTGATGGCCATCCCCGCCCCCCCATCCTGTCTTGGCCCACCAGGGTGCCATGTGTCTCTGAGACATAATGTCAGATATGGTCAAGGTGCTCTTTACAAATAATCAAAGATACTCCTGTGCTCAGGAAGTTCCAAAGGTTTCAGGGCTGTGTGCCAGGACCTGGGGGCAAAGTCCAAATGTATGTCCTAATTTATCTTACCTCAAGGCCCACAAGACAAATGTAGGGGGGATTCCTTCCCTTGCAGGGTGACCTCCCAGGTCCTACCCACAGCCTGCACATTCCCACTCCTTGACCCCCTGGCAAGGCCCATCCAAAGCAGAGGCAGAAGCCCCACTGTGGCTCACGGCTTAGATGCAGATCACCCAGGCCGCTGGGATACTGGGGCGGGGCGCAGGCTGCAGAGGCAGGCAAGGGCCAGAGGGCCTGGGCCTTCGGGGCCTGGAGAGACATGCTGAGGCGCCCCCACTTTAGATCTAAGTAGCAAGCAGCCCCAGGAGCAGAGGCGCTGCGAGTGCAGAAAGGCCTCTTTCCTGCTGTGTGGGGGCCACTCCTGGTGGGACACGGAGCACTGCTTCAGAGCAGGTCCCCGCTGAAGCTCTCCTGAGTGGAACTGGGAGCTGAAGCCTGAGACTCGTGATCCTGGAGCTGGGACACCGACTAAGGAAACGTCCCTCCGTTCAGGCAGAGCGATGAGGAACAGAGGGAAGGGATTGCAGTGTTTCAGTCAGAAAGCCAGGCATAGCTGGACAAACACTGTCGGGGGTGCGCAGGCAGAGGGCACTCCAGGCATCCAGCATGGGGCTGTCACAGGCCCTGGGGACACAGAAGTGGGAAAGGGAGGGTGGCAGCGGCAGCTTCCTTGCAGACAGGCTGAGGATGAAGATGAGGAAGAGGGATGCTGAGCCTAGGTGGACAGGGCCAGAGGAACAGAGACCCTCACACGGAGGCCTGAGCCGGGCTCTCGCCCCCATCCAGGGCAGCACGTGATCTCCTGTTGGCCTAGTGAGCCTGGGCGGCCCCCTCCCCACCTCTCCTATGCTGTCCCTTCCTGGGGTAAGGTGGCTCTGTCATCAGGTCTCTCGCAGGAGTTGCCAGGAGCCTGCCCTGCACACCTGGCTCAGAGGTGGGTGCAGATCAGGTGTCCCCCCCCACCCCCCAGCGACACTTGCTCAGGCCAGGGCTGAATCCTGCTTACTCCCCCCTCACCTTACCGCCCCAACCATCCAGCCACCTTTGCTCATTTCAGGCAACTCAGGGGAAGCCTGGATTCCCTGACTAGGGGACTGCAGAGTCTTCAGAAACGCAGAGGGGTCAGCCTGCCTCTCCCCCTGCCCCAGCCCCCACCCCCAAACTCCCTAAGAGCTCCTTCCAGCTCCATCGCCTCTGAGCCCAGTCTGCCCGTGTGTGTTCCACTGGAAAGGGTCCTGCCTTGCTAGACTCAGGACTTCAGAACTGTGTCAGGGGCTCGAAAGGCGGCCCGTATGGCAGGAACTAGCAGCTGTGGAAACAGGCTGGGCAACCTGGGGCATGCCCATGGCCTCTGACCCTTCAAGAAAGAGGCCATCCATGTCCACTCATTCTGCTCTGGGCTCCCAAGCCCTACAGTCACCCTCACCCCAGCAGACAGAGGAGAGCAAAGCCCTGATCACAGAAGCCCCTCCACCATCTGGCCTCAGTCTTCTCTTGGTCCACGACCCCTGATGCTCCCACAACTTCCCTGCCCTGCCCCCAGCACAGCCCCCTCCACTGAGCCTGGGGCAGGACCAAGGTGGGGCCATAGCAAGGAATGAAGGCGCTCCAGGCTTCCTTCGCCTCCCGGTTGTGTGGCCCTGGGCAGTTGCTGAACCTCTAAACCTCAGTGTCCTCACTGGACGGTTTATTTGTGGAGATCCAAGTCAGTATTGCATGAAAAGTGCTTTCACGGTGCAAATGAAGGCTTCCTTACTCCCGGAAATTAACAAGTGCAGTGCAGCGCTGGGAAGTGGAATATTAAGCCCATCCTCAAACAGAATTGGGGTGGGTCTGGAGGCAGCAGTCTCCAGATGAGGCTCATTGGCTGGCCACAGACTTCTGACCGGGAGCACATGCAGCTGCGAGTGCAGATCTGCTGCGCAGCATCAAGACTCAGCCTCGGCGGGTGCACGGGCAAGCAGCGCCACCTGCTGGATGTAGTTGACACCATGGCTCAGTCCGCAGTTTCACGGGGTGGGTGTCCCGTTGCACCCTCTACCCCACCTCTCTCACGCGTGACAGGCACACATACACCACAGCGAACACTTACACAGCCCTTACCCACACCTGCACCCACACACAGATGTTTCCGAGCCTCCCGCCTGCTGGATCTCGCCTTGGGCTGGCCATCAGCAGCTGTAAAACAATGCTTCCTTTTTCTATCCAAAAACTGATTCTGGGACTTGTGAGGACAGCAAACCGTCTGAAAGGGAAGTGGGGTGAGGTCACACTCGCCACGGGCCCGGCGCTGCCAGGCTTCAGGCCGTGACGTAGGTGTCACCATCACACAGAAAGGACGACTACCCAAGCCCACCCGGCCAGGGAGGCGCTCCAAACCCCGGGCCCTGAGCGGATGCCGCCGCTCCTCTGAGCTCCACAAACTACTGTACTCTCTTAACATGCTGCTGCGGAGCCTGTAACTTCCTTCTGGAACTAATATTTTTATTTGTGCTTGGCCCAGCCTTCTGTTTTTGGTCCCAAGATGATTTTCTAAGTGACAACAGAACCCCAGTTCTCAATGCTCGTTGCTAACCCTCCCTTGTGCTCAGCCTCCTCCTGACAATGGGGTGTGAGTGTGCATGTGTACATGTATGTGGTTTGGCAAGAGTGTGTGTGTGTGTGGTTTGTGTACCTCTGAATGTGTGTACATATGTGTACATGCAGTATTGTGATAAGTGTGTGGTATGAGTGTGCGGAGGGTGGGGTGGGGTTTATGGCGCAAAGGCTGCAGTCAGAGACGGGTGGGGTCAAATACAGTTCTGGCTCTGGGTATCCTGGGTATCCCATCTCCTTTGTGTAATTCCTCTCCTTGAACAGAAGGTGCCCCTAGTGACTTGCTTCTAATGAAGAGAATATGGGAAAATGATGTGATGTCACTTCCAAAATTGTTACAAAAAAGACTCTGGGTTCCATCCTGAGTGCCCGCTCTTGCTTTCTCGCTTACTTGTTCTGAAGGAAGCCAGCTGCCAGGCCCTGAGCTACCCTACTGAGGAGCCCAAGGGACCTCTCAAGAGCGGCTTCAGCCAACAAACAGCTCGAAAGTGAAGGGTGCAGGCATCACTGGGCAAGCCTGGAGGCAGGCCCGCCCCAGTCGAGCCTCGGGATGATACCACAGCCCCTGAGAGAGACCTCGGCCAGGGGCCAGCCAAGCCACACTTGGATTCCTGCCCCACACAGCTGTGAGGTGATAAATGTTTAAGTCACCAAATTTGGAGTAATTTGCTGTGCAGCCTTAGATAACTAACACCTGGACCTTTCCTTTGCCTTTCTGCGTGCCAGTTTCCCTGCTATAAAATGGGCATCGGATCAGAGGACACGTTTAGCACCGTGCCTGGCACGAAGCACAGACTCAACAAAAGCTTCCTTTTTCCTTTCCGCCCCGGAGCCTGGCTTGGTGTATCGCTCTCCCGAACAGCTTGACGTGATGGAAAACCCGAAGTCAGACCCTGTTGCAGGCTGGGGGCTGACAGAGAGCCCACCCCTCCCAGCGGCGACCAGAGAGCAGACTGCCGCCTCTGGAGAGTCGGGACCTGGCAGCCCAGCCCCCGGAGAGCAGACCCTCTGCGGAGTGGGGCTGCAGGCCGCCTCCAGCCGCAGACGCCCCTGACCTCTGCCCTTGCTGGAGGGAGCAGGACCCTCTCCAGAATGAGGACAGGGCCGGGGCTCCAGCGCTCTGACGGCTGCTGGGAGTCCTCTGGGCCAGGTGCTAACAGCCCCAGGAGCGGGCTCCCTGCCTTTCTCCCAGGGAGCCCAGGGGTGCACTCAGTCACCACCCGCAGCTGCGGGAGGTGCGCCTGTCCAGCTGCTGCCGCCCCCGCTGCCCTCAGGCACCTCCAAGCCCCTCCGTCTGTCCTCCTGGCTAGAGTGGGAGAGGAGGAGGAAGCCTCCCAGCTTCCACCTCTGCTCCTCCCTAACGCAGCCCACTGGCATGCTGACTGCTGCCTCTCTGCAGGCATCCTGGGACCTGGCTCTCCAAAACAGGCCCTGGGAGCCGTGTTCAGGGTGGGCTATTGGGCCTCCCCTTGTGTGAGCCTAGCCCAGCCCCTTTTCTCCTGGGGCCCCTTGGGTCAGATGCTGTAGCGCCACAGCTCTGCAAAGTGCGAGTCCCAGGCTCCCAGACTGGGCTGGGGCCAGCTTATCTTTCCTCCTAACAAGACGAGAGCGCATCTGTCCTATTCTCTAGATGAGGTTCAGAGTCTTTGGCTAGGCCATGCAGCACGGGTGGCCGTTCTTAAACACTCTTTGTTCCCCCAGTTCTATGAGGCTCCTGGCACCTAGAGGCTCGGATTCTGCCCTCTCTCCTTGCATCTGCTCCTGGAATGGCTCGACCAAGAGACCAGGGCAGGAGCAATCCTGTGCAGTTCTGCGGGTGGGCTGCAAGGAGCTGGCAGCCTCCACTCCTTGGAATGCTGCTCTTGGATCTCAGTCACCGTGCTGTGAGGAAGCCTGAGTGGAAGCACAAGGAGGAACCGGACCCCGGCGCTCCGCTGCGGCCCAGTCCCTGCCACCAGCCAGCGCCTGCTCCTCAGCCACAAAGGGAGACTCCTTGAAGCTGACCCTTAGTCCCAAGTCAAGCTGCCCCAGCTGACACCTCCATGCGGAGTCCTGTCCCAGCCCGCCCTGCAGCGTCCGAGCTGGATAAACACTGGTCTTCAAGCCAGTAGGTTCAGGGTGACTTTAAGCAACAGATACAGCAAGAAGTGGTGTGCACAGCTCGACTGACAGCAAGATCCAGGCTTCCGTAGATTCCCAGCATGACAGGAATATCCCCCAAATCAAACTCCCCAGCTCACCAGGGGCCAGGAAACTCCTTCCTGGCCCAACCTGACTGCATTTCACCTCCAAGCCCTGTGGGAAGGGTAGAAAGCTGAGGGGAGCCTGAAGCCCCCTGCCCTGTGCAACCTCCGTCCCTTGAGTGTGGCTAAGACTTGTGACTACGATGAAATATCCCTCCCTCGATGAAGTTACTTCTATGGCAGAGGGACTTTACGGATGGCGTTGAGGCTGCTAATCAGGTGGCCTTAAGACAGGGAGACTTGGAGGGATCTCATCAAACCTAACATAATCGCCTGGGACCTCTAAAATGTGGTTTTCTCTGGTTGGTGGGAGACAAGGTGTTCAGAGGGGTCTGATATGTCAGGGGGCTTAGGCATGAAGGAGGGGCTCCCTTGCTGAGAGGGAGGAGCAGGGGGCCAGGACCTGAGGATGGTTACTACGAGCTTAAAGCAGAACCCAATCACCGCCAGCAAGAACACAGTGACCTCAGATCGAAATTCACAAAGACCTAAATCCTGCCAACAACCTGAGGGAACTGGGAAGCAGAATCCGCCAAGAGCCTCCAAATAAGATTCTGGCCCACTGATTTCAGACTTGTGGGACCCTAGGCAGGTGACCCAGCAGAGCCCACCTACGCTTCTGACCTACAAGAACTAAGACATGATAACTGGGTGTTCAGGTGCTAAATTTGTAGCTTGTTACACAGCATAGATAATATACCTCATTCCTTTAGCTTCCAGACTCTTCCTTCCCTGGAAGTATCCTTTCTTTCTTCATTGAAAACGAGTGTCATGTAGGCCTTCAAGCATTGGCTGGGGTGGGGATCTACAGCCTGAACCAGGGCCCCTGAACCAGCTCTCAGGAGTAAGTGGTTCCACGCATCGGTGGGTTCAGGCGTGGGCCCAGGATGGAGGCCCTTAGTGTCCCGGGGCCAAGCCCCTGTGGCCCGGCAGAACCTTGGGGGATGGTAACATCAAGTCCACTGGCCTCCAGCTATCAGGCTCCCAGACTTCCTGTTAGGGTGACTACGCCCAGCCTTAATTAGCTGGGCTCTGATGACCTGGACACTCCAAATTCCCTCATTTCCAGGACAATAATAGCTCCCTGTTCAAACCAGACTTTCCTCCAAAAGGACCAGTTTCAAACTCCTCATATGGCTGATTTATTCTGCTCCCTGTCTAACTAATGAGGCCTTGACTTGTCTTGTAAACCTTCTGTGAACCCAGCAGCATTCTGGTCTGAATCCACAAGAACATCTCACAGCATCAGGACACCGGCATATGGATGGGACTTAACGGGCTCAGAGCCTGTTCCTTTCCTCCCCTCCCCTTGCCAGTCTGTACTCCGTTAGCAGACTGCACCATGGTTCCCATGCCCATTTTCCAGATGGGAATCCTGAGGCTCAGAGCACTAACCCAGAACATGGCACTTAGCCTGCCGCCCGGAGGGGTTTCTAGTTACTTCATGTCAGTGCCATTACTTCTCAGGGTTTGAAGAACGGGGATTTTTGTCCTCTATCACCAAGAAAGCCATCTCCATCAGAAAGAAGTGCCAGCCTGGATGTCCACCAGATTTTTAAGCAAACTGCCCCAACAATGATGCCAAGGTGGTATATTAATTTATCAGACTATGCAGGGGGATAGTGTTTGGATTCTCTGTCTAGTAACTAATTTTCTTATCTGTTTATATAGAAGTGAATTACAATCTTCCATTATGCTTATAGCTCTGCAATTTTTTATCTTCTGTTGGCTTTTGCCTTATGCATATTGACACAGTATTGGTTTTGATACTCCAGGGCTACGCTATTTAAGAACATACAGCTCATAATTGCAGATAACTTTTTTGAGGATAGTGAATTCCCATTACCCTCAATGCCATTTGCCTTAAATTCTGTTGTATCTGTGCTTAATATTGCTGCAACATCATTATTTAGGTTTGCACATGCCTGATATATGTATTTTTTCTATCCCTTAATTTTCTGCATAATTTTACTTCAGTTCTGTTGCTTGTAACAGCATATGGATGGATTTAAAAAATGTTTAACCTGATGGTATCTATCTTTTAATAAGTAAGTTAATCTGTTTGCTTTTTTGTGATTACTGATGTAACTTGGACTTACTTCAGCTATCTTATTTTAGAGCTTCTTTTTTCCATACCTTTCCGTTGCTTCTCTTTTTATTTATATTTTTCCTGCACAGGCAATTGTTGCTTTATTGATGGTTTTGAAATGATTACATTTTTATGTTCTTGCAGTTGTTACCTTGATCTTTCCAACCTGTGCCCCTGACTTACCTTCTCCTTTGAGCTGAGAACAGTCTGCACTGTTATCCATCATCTAATCCTTCCTCTCAAGTACGATAATGCTCTTGCCAGGCTCAGCCGCCCAGCCATGGAGCCCTTGTCTTCAATTTGTTATTTTTGTCTGAAGTCAGTTTTACCTCTTATCCTGAGATATAAAATATGACCTTTAATTTTTATAATCAAAAGTGCATTATAGATCCTGACATGCGTTATAGGTTCCATGCTGTATGACTGATGTGTTGTTTAAATTATTACCAGTTTCCTGGCCCAACAGATATTCTTAGTACTACGTGTTCACATTTTCCTAACCATTAACTCTCGAGCCTTTTGAGATTCAGGGGAGGCCTGAAGCAAAGGCTTTTACTTCAGGAGAGGGGGGATGTGGTTAGGGGGGAAGTGTTCTTATACCCAAGAATGTCACAAACTGTCCTGTTCAATTTCAATGCTAACACATCTGAAAATTAAAAAAAGGAAATCTTGAAAGCAGGGTAACAGACATTCATGCATATTAGACCAATGCAAAGTGAGGGCTACATGCACTTTCACAGAGCAAAGCTGGCCTGAAAGGGACCCTTGGGGTAGAGGAGACTAAGGTGAGCAGAGAATCTTAAATACTAAGAATCACTCCATTGCCAGTCCCTCTGATGTCACCCTCGTTGACCACAATCTGCTCCCAATTCCACCTCTCCCAGCCCTCCTTCCTCTGCTCTTTATCTCCCTAAAGACCACCCATTTTCTCATCCCACAAGCTCCTTTAGAAATCATTTTCAACTCTAAGCTCACATATGATTCAAAATCCCTGGCTCTCCTGGCATTTTGCCTTTCCCACCTTGCCAGGCGCCAACACCAGAGGAGCCAGCACCTCACTTCCCCTCTGCTCCTTGGTCCGTGAAGCGCAGAGAGGGAGGCTGTGGAACTGCACGCCTCAGCTCCTCAACAAGCCAGTCCTTGCAAACCTCCCCTGGCCCCTCGAGGCTGCTGCATAACCCAGTTTTTCATCCCTTGCTGGCCTCCAGCAGGTTCCTCCAGCAGCTGTTCCCAATCTTTCTCCTCTCTCCAAGCCCAGACACCTACCCCCACTTCCTGAGGAATGAGCTTTGTAATTTATTGAGATTTCATCTGATAATGATGTTCTTACTTTCTCTTCCCTTTGCCTCTGAATGTCTCTATCTTCCCCTAGTGGGTCTTTATTGAAAAATAGTCTTTCTCTTTTCAAGACGAACCTTTTCCTCCTGGACTCTGGATCCCTCACCTTCCTGATTCCTTCTTGACCTCTTTCCATGTTTCTGTCTTATAACTTCTTTCTTTTTTTTAGCTTTGCTGAGATATAATTTTTATACAAAGGCATGCATAATTTAATTTATACATCTGGATGAATTTGGACATATGCATACTCCTATGATACCATCCCACAAGCACAGCACCAAGGCACTAAAAATATACATCACTTTCAAGAAAATTCCTTTGTGTTCTTTTTTTTTTTTCAGTAAGAATATAACATGAGATCAGTCTTCCTTACATATTTGGAAGAGTACAATACCATGGGGTTTCCCTGTTGGCTTAGTGGTGAAGAGCTTGCCTGCAGTGCGGGAGATGGGGACACTCCAGTCAGATCCCTGGGCGGGAAGATCCCTTGAAGGAGAACGTGGCAATCCACTCCAGTATTCTTGCCTGGAGAATCCCATGGACAGAGGAGCCTGGCGGGCTACAGTCCATAGGGTTGCAAAGACTCGAACACAATTGAAGGGACTTAGCAGCAGCAGCAGCCCACGCACACACACAATACTATATTGCTAACTAACAGGTAAGATGTTGTGTAACAAAGTCTCTAGAACTTATTCATCTTGTATAATAAATTCTATTCCCATTGAAAACAACTCCGCACCCCCTCCTACACCCCAGCCTCTGACAACAGCCATTTTAATCTCTGCTCCTCTGCGGCTGGCTGTTTTAGATGACTCACGTAAGTGGGATCCTGCGGTATGTGTCCTGGGACTGGCTTACTTCACTTGGCATGATGTTCTCTAGGCCATCCACGCAGTCACAAATGGCAGAGTGTCCTTTCTTAAAGATTCGGTACACACGTGTGTGTGTATAAATATGACACATATCATTTCTTTGTCCATCCGTCTGTTGATAAACATTTGATTTGCCTCCATATCATGACTATTGCGTGTCATGCTGTAGTGGACGTGGGGATACAGATATCTTTTAGACTTCTTAATTTCAGTGTTTTTGGATATACACCCAGAAGTGAGATCGCCAGATCATATGGCAGTTATGTTTTTAATTTTTTTGAGGAACCTCTGTGCTGTTTTCCATAGCAGCTGCACCATTCTGCGCTCCCACCCACACTGTATAAGCATCTCAACTTCTCCACATTCTTGCCAACATTTATCTTTGCTTTTGCTAATTATCATCCTAAAAGACATGAGGTAATATCTCACTGTGGTTTTGATCTTCATTTCCTTGATGATTAGGGATATTGAACACCTTTCCATACACCTGGTGGCCATCTGCATGCCTTCTTTGGAAAAATGTATACACAAGCCCTTTGACCATTTTCTAATTGGATTATTGGGGGGCGGTTGCTATTGAGTTGAAGGAGATATTTATGTTTGGGGTAGTATGTCCTTATTAGATGGCTGGTTTGCATGTATTTTCTCTCATTCCGTAGAATGCCGTTTCACTGTTGTTTGCTGTTTCCTTTCCATTTTAGTTTGATATAGTCCCACTTGTCTATTTTTTGGTATCAAATCCAAGAAGTCATTGCCAAGACCAATGTCAAGAAGTTCCCCACCACCACCAATGGTTTCTTTGAGGAACTTTATAGTTTCAGGTCTTACAGTTAAATACTTAATCCATTTTGCTTTGATTTTTATTTATGGTGTCAAATAGAAGTCCAATTTCATTCTTTTGCATGTGGATATGGAGTTTCCCCAGCACCTTTTTTTTAAAGAGACGATCCTTTCTCGCTATGTTTTCTGACTTGTGACTTCTCTTCCTCTACAAAAGTCAGGAAAACCGAGTTTATCCCCTTAAAATAAACCATGTCCTTAGGCTTGTTGCCTTTCGGATTCCTGCCCATCTCCATCCAAGCTTCTCTTCGTGATTGTAAAGCTGGGCAGTGAGCTGCGCAGTCTCCACTTCCCACTCTGCTGTCCATCCACCCTCGGTCCAGGCACCGCGCCCGCCCCACACACGCCCTCGGAGGAGCGGGTGCAGCGGCTCCTTTGCGGTTCTTACTTCCTTTGGCTTCTTTACAAATTGTTACTCTTGTGACTTTCCAAGTCTCAGTTTCTCTGACGTGACAAGTTCTCCCACTTCACATTAACCCTCATTTCTTCCCACAAATCTCTAGAATGCTGCCCTGGACCCTCCTCTTTTGTTCCATATCACCTAGGATTCTCAACGAGGAGACAGGCCCTTTAAAACTTATCATCCAGACTGGGACACTTTGGAGAATTAAAGGAATTACATAGAGCAGTAGGTGTCAGGAAGGACTGTCCCGGTCAGACTACCCATAGGGCTGTTGTGAGGGTGCTGGGCTTTGTTTTAATCAGGTGTGATAAGACTTGCAGACTTGGAAATGATTGTCTTGAAAGACTGTGTTCCATCCACAGGTCCCTAGAAACAGGAGACAGCCTGCCATGTAGCACCACCAGGGTCAATCAGGAGGCAGAGGAAGGGGGCAATTGTGGGCAAAGGCCTTTAGTGTGGTTTTTGTGGGGATGATTAGATAGGGCAGAATGCGGCTGCTTAGGATCGGCTAGTTTGAGCAATTTTAGTAGTTCTGGAGCGTGTTTCAATATGTGGCCCTGGGTGGTTAGGGCAGATGGATATTGGCCCAAAGTGTGAGAACCACTAAAGGGAATGGTCGGGGTCTGGGCCCTGGATTGGTTGGTTTGCAGTTGAGAAACATACTCTCGAGTGGGTTGTTTACGACCTTTAGGAACTGGCAGCAAGGTCCCAAGGTGTCCAAGCCTCAGAATACAGAAGATAAAAGACAGGATCAATAACTTGACTCTGGATTAAACAGTGACGGTTTTGCTGAACTACGGCACTTCTCACAGCTTTAGATTCCAAGGCGACTTTAATAGAGACAGTCCTCCCAAGGAGAGAAAAAGGGAGCTTGGAGGTTTTTGTTTGTGATTTACTTGGCCTTTTTTTCTCAGACTCATGGGCTTGATGATTTTAAGAGCAGTGCTCTCAGGAGGTGTGCATGAGCAGGTGAGTCCTCCTGCAGCCTGCGAGTCACGTCAGCTGGACCAGGACCTACTTCACTGGCATGCAGTCATCCCCAGCCTCCAATTAAGGTGACCCTTATCCTGAGAAGCTAATATGACCCATCTGTTCTTTCTCTTTAGTTACCCTCAGGGACATAAACTAAGCCAGCCCTTCCCCCTCATCCTTGGCTCCAGTCAAGCTGATCAGCTTGCAGTTTCAGAATGCAACACATTTCTCTCTTCTGCACCTTTTCTCATACTACGTGCTTCAACTAAAAAAAAAAATTATACATATATTTGAAGAGTATAATCCTAATATATATAAAATCTAGTATATATAATCATATATGTTCATCTGTATAAAGAACCGTATATATGAAGTTTGAGATGCACATATATATGGAGATGTTCAGAAAAGGAAGAGAAAGTGGACTCCGCCATGGACCCACATTTCAGTATCCCAAAGTCCTGTATTTCTCATCCACCATGTCTTTCTTATCAACTTGCTCTCCTGCTAAACTCTCCCACTGCATACAGTCCCCCTCACTCCAAGCAGATGACACTGCCCCTACTTTCCAGGAGGAACCTTCTGGAAAGGTTCCAGGAGAAACTGTCTGGCATACAGTCCCCAGCTGAGCCCCTGAGCCCAGCCACGACCCTCCCTCAGCTCTCACCCTCTACCCTCGCTTGACTAGCTGCACTGGTCTCTCAATTCCCTGGACACAGCCCGCTCTCCCTGCATAGGCCCACTGCAGGCAGCTCTGGCTCTGCCATTTGGCACGTCTGGTGGGCCCTCAGCAAACCAACTCTTATTTGCCCTGCAGATCTCAGTTCAGATGTCACTGTCCCCTTGTCACTAGCCCTGAACCCTCAGAATGGATCCCCTTCCTCTGTCATATTCTCCAGGCACCTGCTTCCTTTCACACCTAGCATCTCCTCAAATAATCATCATGAGATGATGTTTAAATTACAGGCACTATAATCTTCCTGGAATGTTTGAAAGCACCACGGGAAGAGGCACCTCTCTGCTTCTGCTGCTTAGGCTGCCCCTGACACTTAAGAAATACTCACTAATATTTATAGCCTGAAAGAAAAGGAAAAGTGAGTAAGTCAATGAATTAATAAATGAAAGTAAAGTCTTTTTTTTTTTTGCCTGCCAGAATATAAGTTTTATTTTTTTTATTCAATACTTTATTCTACTTTACAATACTGTATTGGTTTTGCCATACATTGACATGAATCAGCCACAGGTGTACACGATCTCCCAGTGCCGAAGCCCCCTCCCATCTCCCACCCCACACCCTCTCCCCGGATCATCCCGTACACCAGGTCCAAGCATCCTGTATCCTGTATTGAACATAGACTGGCACTTCATTTCTTATATGATAGTATACATGTTTCAGTGCCATTCTCCCAAATCATCCCACCCTCTCCCTCTCCCTCAGAGTCCAAAAGTCCATTCTATACCTCTGTGTCTCTTATGTTGTCTCACCTACAGGGTCATCATTACCATCTTTTTAAATTCCATATATATGTGTCAGTATACTGTATTGGTGTTTTTCTTTCTGGCTTACTTCACTCTATATAATCGGTTCCAGTTTCATCCATCTCATTAGAACTGAGTCACATTTATTCTTTTTAAGGGCTGAGTAATACTCCATTGTGTATATGTACCACAGCTTTCTTATCCATTCATCTGCTGATGGACATCTAGGTTGTTTCCATGTCCTGGCGATTATAAACAATGCTGCAATGAACATTGGGGTACACGTGTCTCTTTCAATTCTGGTTTCTAGTATACTGTATTGGTGTTTTTCTTTCTGGCTTACTTCACTCTATATAATCGGTTCCAGTTTCATCCATCTCATTAGAACTGAGTCACATTTATTCTTTTTAAGGGCTGAGTAATACTCCATTGTGTATATGTACCACAGCTTTCTTATCCATTCATCTGCTGATGGACATCTAGGTTGTTTCCATGTCCTGGCAATTATAAACAATGCTGCAATGAACATTGGAAAGTAAAGTCTTTAATACCCGTGTTGGAGAATCTTGATCTGATAGGAAATAGAAGCTGTGGCTTGGCAGAGACTCCCTCCTTAACCAGCCTGTAGCCAGGCACCTCCGAGCTCTCCTCTGGACTAAGCCTTGTCTTTGGCTGGCAGAACCTGGGGTCATGTGCCAATAGACTCTGAATGGGATGAGGAGACTCAGGAGCAAATTTTGGGACAAATTTATACTCACTTACAGTAAACCCGCCTGTCATGAACCCAAGATGGCCCTGGAGAGAGAGCCCTGGCCTCTTTCTGCCCTAGGTCTGGCCAGCCAGCCAGCCTGCCAGTTCAGAAGGTGCCTGGGGACCCGTGGAAATGGCCGTTCTCATGCTTTCCGGTAAGGCTGACTGGGAGTGGAGAGGTATCAGACTCCAAACCTCACCTTTCAAGCTTTTCTAGAACAGAGCCTCTGAGGCAAAAACACCTCCTGGTTGTTCTCATTCCCTAAACGGCTGTGTTTTATGATGTGTTAAGTTTGGGGGGAAAAAAGAAAATTCCTCCAGCTGTGCAGTTATCCCAGCTGAAGGCCTTGCAGGACGGTGATTTATGATCTGCTGAGTGCCAGCAGCGTGCTCAGCTCCACGAGAGAGCCCGAGAGGGGAGGCCGGGCCAGGGTGCTGCACCGCACCCCACTCAGCAGGTACGAGCTCCATGGAGACCCTTCAGCTTGAGGCCCCTGTGGGCTCGGGGCTCTCCGCACACTGGGACTGTCTCCAAGCCTGGCCTTGGTTCATGGCGCTTCTTTGGCCTGAGCGATGGCCTCCTGAGCGGAAGGCCCCGTGGGCAGCTGTTCCTGGCCTGGGGCCCTTGCGGCTTGGCCCCCTTCTCGGTGCCTGAGCCCCGGGTAGGCAGGGCCTGTTTGTCCTGGAGGCTGACCTGGCGACCTCAGAGCAGACTGGGTTTGCCAGCTCCCCACTTCCAAACTGAGAGTGAGGGCTGCTGTCCGGCACTTTCCTGCCCCAGGAAGCAGAGGCCTGTGCCAGTGGCTCACAGTTGGCCTGCCCAGCTGGCTTGGAGCTCTCTGGTTACATGGAGGGGAGCCAGGCCAGGCTTTGAGCAGAGTAATCTCATTCGACGTAGCGGACTCTCCTAGATGGGCACACACTACAACTGCTGGCAGGGGTGGGTGGGCGCCCTGTGGTGGGGGGATGACAAAGGTAGGCCGCCTTAGTGGCAGGAAACCATTTTGAGGTGGTTATACAGGGTCCCGGCAAACACTGACCCAACAGCCCCCACCTTCCTTCTTTGACAGAGCACATCCCACCCTCTCAAAGCTAACTGTAGAAACTGCCTCTCATTCCAGGTCAGTCTTTACCAGGGAGCGGGCTGAGCAGCCTGGAGGGGCGAGAACTTGGGGCTTCGGGTCCCACAGAAGCCCTCTGAGTTCAAACAATAGGTGCCCTGGGCACTGTGGGCACTGTGGGCACTGTGGGCTCTGGCACGTGGAGAATCAGCCCCTCCAGGAAGCGCCAGGGCGGCTGTGTTTCTGTCCAGAGAGGCTCACTGTCAGCTCCAAATCCAAGCAGAAAAGCAGGGGAACCCTGAGCCCCACTGAAGAGCTCAGGGAGAGCAGAGGGATGGAGAACCGTGGGGCCAGCTCTGGGTATAATTCCATGTGACTTAGAGTCCGCCTCTCCAACAAAGACCAATTAACCTCTCTTTCGGGGGTTCCTGTGAGCTTCAGACGGGGTAACAGACCGAAGCGGCCACAGTGCCAAGATCTTGCTCAGCAAGGAGGCAGAGCTCTCCCACCCAGGGTGGCCGGTGCTGCTCCCCCGACCCACCAAAAAAAGAACAGGCATTCAACTACATTTAAAGGTAGAATAGACTCGGCTTGCTGCCTCTTCTGCCATTTAAGTAACCACTCATTTAATTAACGCTTTGGGGCACAGAAAATACTTTCAGCACTAACAATACAGACTGAATACAATGAAGTTGGAAATGTGTTAGATCAAGGTTAATCCAGAGGTGAGTAGTAAAATTATCACTCCAACAATAAACTTTTAATATTGTGGTCTGGTTTTTTTTTCTTTTCTGTCCTCAGGTGGGATGGATTGTTTTGTAAGAGAAAAATCACACGGAAAATTAGAGCCTAACAGTTCTGAGAGGAGCTGTGCCTGTTCTAAGCCTGACGCAGTGCTGACCTAGCCCGTCTGAAGGAATCCAGAGTTAGAAGGAAGTTGGGATACACCCAGGAAAGAGACACACGACTGCTGATCCCAGCAGCCAGGGCCTGCCGAATCTGGTGCCCAGCCTTCCTTTTCAGCAGCCTGGAACACAGTGATAGCTTGTTCTCAGTGTGGATCTCCGAGCCAGGAAAAGTCAGTACAGGGAGCAGGCCTCAGGGTCTCACTAGGGTCTGTGGAAAGATGAACCACCACGTCCGCTTGAAAGATGGTCGTGATCCTCCTCTCGCAGCAGGAGAAACCCACGTACAGACCACACCCACGCGAGCGGACACCACGCACCGCACCTGTGCAAGGCCAGACGCACGCAGCCGGGCCAGCGTGGACAGAGTGCCAGAGCCAGCGGCAGGGTTCCGAGGGGGCCTGGTGAGCCCCGGTTCTGATTCAACGACTGTCACTTTCTCCTCTTGCTTCCCTTCTGATCATTCTCTATGAGTCATGTCTTCTTAGGTACTGTATGCTGCGAGTCCAAGTCCCCGAATAGACTGAGAGAACAAATCCGCCATGGCAATGCAAAGGCAAGAAGGGGATTTATTTATTGCTAACTCAAGTTAGGGCACTCTGCCACATCCAACGCAGTGGAGTAAGGCAAGAGGGCCCCGAGCCCTGAATTAGAGCAGTGTTTATAAACTTAGAATAAAGACAGGGAGTTGGCAAGGGCGGATTGGTTGCAAGGAGTTCTATTGGTACCTATTAACTGGCTAAATTTTGCACATGTGGGCTCGCTTAAGGGACTTTTCGTGTTATCTGGGCTAGCTTTAACCAGGCTATGGGGAGTATGCTGACTGGCTGAGTCTCAAGGTCGGGGGATGATGATCTCAGCTCCTTCTGGGCAGTGACCCAGCTTTTTCTGTGATTGTAGCTCTGGCTACTTTAGTCCTTGAAGCTTCTCATGGCTTCTGTCAGGTCTCAACAGTACCAGGGTGAAAAGGGCTCTGAATCAGAAGCTCACTTTCTTAGCCCTGTCTCTGGGACACACAGGGTTAGGCACTTTCAACATATCCAAGCACTGTGCATCTGGAGAGAAGAATCTGGGGTTGACCAACACTGACTTATTTTTAGCCAACAACCTTTGCTTTACCTGTTATCAACAGAAAAAGCTAAGCAAAAGGGAATCCCCCAGTCCAGAAGGATTCGCTTAACAGTGATTTTCAAAATGCCTTATACAAACAGCATCAGCAATCAAGGTGGTGACTGTATATTCATTGTTACCAGACTGCCTCTCTTGAGAGATGGTCTGGAGGAGAAGGTCAAGTGCCATCTATTTAACAGTTCTAGTCTTCAGCACTGCAGCGTGAGAGGGCAAAGTCTCTTTTCGCTTCATGAAGGAGAACTCCTGAGGGCCCTCTCTGACAGCGCTAAGCTGCTTATTCACTTGGTTTCTCTAACAGTAAACACGCGTTTGTGGTGACTGGCTTCACCAAAGCATTGGGGAAACGCATCCGAAAAATAAGGTATGGACATTCATTCAGTCATTCAAATACGTGAACTACTTGAAATTGAGAAGCAGGGACATACGCAGGTCAGCGCTGATGACAAGTTGAGAGGCAGCAGAGGGAAGTCCAAGCTTCCAGCCCCGACAATGCCCACACCACCCTTGAGAGTTCACTGTAGACAGCAGGTTTCGTGTCCGAGTGGAAAGGAGCAACCACGGGAACTGTTCAGACACCAGAGGGGAGGAAGCAGACAACCAGCAGCTGAAGAACACTCAACAGATGAGAATTACGGATCCGCAAAACAAGAATTAAAGGAGAGAGAAGCCCTCAAAGAGAAGGAGGAGGAGAAGAAAAAGGTCACGGGAGAACAGCAGAGGTGTACATGTGAGTACACAGTGAGTACATTGCTTGGGGAAAACTTTCTTGTTTCTTAAACCCAGCCAGCCCTTTTGTCTTCCTGCTGGTCTGGAACAATGAAATATGTTACCTGTCTGTTTGCATGAGAATTATGTTTTCAACACAACAGCTTCCTCCATACCAACATTCAATGCTATGAGGTTAAGTGAATATCTACAAAATGTCTACAAATATCTACAATCTACAATATCTACAAAACCCTCCAAATGAGGAAAGAGCGACATGTGAATTTTATGCACAGCCTAACAAACATCATACTACACGAGAAAGACATTTTCAAATATTCTAGACACAGAATATGGAACTCATGAGCTCCTTTTGGAAAAGCTATTAGAGGATAAACACTAATAAATGCGATAGAATTCCTGTATAACCACGAAAGAGACAAAAGTCAGTTTCCTATTACAATCCAATATTTAATTCATTCATCCTTCTTCCTGTAATCACAATTTCATACCAAAGATCAAGAGAGATGGCTTTTTCTGTGTGCAAGTCCTTCTCCTGGTCCATCTGATGCTTGTATGCTCATTTGTACTATGGAACTCCCACAGAATGAAGTTAGTCACTCAGTCATGTTCGACTCTTTGCGACCGCATGGACTGTAGTGCCCCAGACTCCTCTGCCCATGGGATTCTCCAGGCACCAGTCTGTGTTCGATGCAGGATGCAGGATGTTTGGGGCTGGAGCACGGGGATGATTCAGAGAGATGATGTGGGATGGGAGGTGGGATGGGGTTTCAGGATTGGGAGCTCATGTACACCTGTGGCTGATTCATGTCAATGTATGGCAAAACCAATACAGTATTATAACGCAGAATAAAGTAAAAATAAAATTGTAAATCGATGAAAAAAAAAAAAAGAATACTGGTGTGGGTAGCCATTCCCCTCTCCAGGGGATCTTGCCAACCCAGGGATCGAGTCCAGGTCCCCTGCACTGTACACAGATTCGCTACCCTCTGAGCCACCAGGAAGCCTGTGGGATGCAGTGTGTTCCAAGAACTCTCCTCTCATTGACTCTTGTGGGACTGGTTTCTGTGGAATACGCCTGAGCATTTCTGGACAGTGCACTCATGTCATAAACCAATGCCTATGGTATGAACATTGCCCCCAAATATTGACATTACATGATAGGTGTGCAGCGACAACTTTCTGGTTCATCCATTCTCCATTCGTCTAACTTTTACTGAGAACTTACTCTATTTAGGCATCGCACTTGGTCATAATGACTCAAAGCAGAGGAAAGCACAGTTGAGCCTATACAGCTCATAAGAAAGTCACCCATCAATAGTTACGATGCTGTGTTTGCCGTAGCAGTGATAGAAACAATCACGCTAACAGTCTAGGGGTGAGAGTGAAAAAAGTGTATGATGCTTCGTAAGTCTGCACCTATTTCAAGGAGAGG
Source organism: Madoqua kirkii (assembly GCA_006408675.1). Lineage (NCBI taxonomy): Eukaryota > Metazoa > Chordata > Mammalia > Artiodactyla > Bovidae > Madoqua > Madoqua kirkii. Next base: position 4,289 of record SJYC01056091.1, on the reverse strand, counting down.
GCTTGAAGTGGAATATGACACTGCCCCTTCCTGCTCTGCTCAGAAGGCGGTGGAGGGGAAAGCAGAGAAGCAGCGGAGATCACACCTGCATGACTACCCGTGTGTCAGGGTGTGGACGACCAGGGAGCCTGGGAGCGAGAGCAGACAGAGAGGGCACGAGCAGTGTACATTCGTGATCCCCGGGGTGCCCCTGCCCACAGATCTGGGGAGGCTCTCGCTGCCCCCCAGCACTGCCGCTCAGGTTGCTGCACTTCCCCAGCACTCCTTCCGGGTGGGGCACCGTCCTGGCCTCGTTATTACAGTGATGAGCAGAGGCCGCTTTTCTTCTCACTTAATGAATCCCAGCAAAGGTGTATGTATTTCAGAGTATTTGTTATTATTGCACTGCTTTCTGTGCTTGCTTCTGTAGCTTATCTTTCCACCAACATACCTCCCCTGTAGGTCAAGAGCCAGAGGAGATGTGAGTGGCCCCGCTCAACCCCAGGCCCCCCTTACAAATGCCTTACTCAGGCTCCGGGGCTCCGGCAGGAGCCTGGCAGTCTCTCTGCCTGCTCTCTCCCGCACAGGACTTGACCAGAGGAGCTAGGGGGTGGCCATTACTCAGCTCTGAGGGTAGCAGTTAGTGCCAGTGGGCAGAGACATTGTCTCCCCTTAGAGGTCACTAGAACACTCATAAAAATAAGCTGCTCGCATAAGTATGCCAGCTGAGGCATCCCGGGCAGACCACAGCAGACCCCAATGCTCAACGGCAAGCCAGCTTGCAGAGTCACAAGGGACTCAGGCACCGTTTTGCTCTGTAGGGCCAGAACTGCTCAGACTCTGGACTTCTGCGCCTCTCTGATCTGGCGCTTTATTGCCAACAGCTTTAATGTTCTGCTTTTTCTGCTTCATACAGGCAGAATTCCCTGTAAACAAACACTTTAAAACTAGAGTACTGAGCTCTTCAGATGTATTTTTTGAGAGCATAGAAATACTAACAGGCATCTCTGTGAAGTAAGTTTTCTACATTGGATTTGTGAGAAGATTGGTTCTGAATTGCTGACATCCCAAGTGCTGATACTGAGCAGAAAGGGGGCTGTTCGAGAATGCCGAAGGTGTTCTATGGTGTATAATTAACCAAAGCCCTCGATATCTAGAAAGAACTTAAGAATCATCAGCGGTAAGGAAGGCATGATCTTTTACATGAAGGGATACTTAGTCATTTCCTTGGAGCTACTGTCCAAGCTTGACTGTGTAGTGGACTCAGTTTCCCCAGTTCCACAGCTACCCAACATTTCAGAAGACAAGTCCAAAACAGCCCTTGATTTGTCGGAGGGCTATCATGTCTTACTATTAAGTGAACATTTCCTGTAAGTTTGCTGTATCTGTTTGCTAGCAGATTAAAGCAATTCTCTTCAGTCCCTAGTTTGCTAAGAGCTTCTTTTTAAAAATTAAAAGTGGATATAACATTTCATCAATTTTTTTTCTGCATTTATTGAGCTGTGTAGGATTTTCCCTTTTAATCCATTTATGTGATGAATCACATCCATTGATTTTACATTGTTAAACCAATTTGGCATTTCTAGAATAAGCCAAATTTGATCATGATAGCTGATTCTTTTTATATTGCAATGAAAATTTGTGAAAGGCTTTGAAGTGGACCAAAAGGATTATTTGGTGTTCTCAATGGAGGTTATAATCCATTTATATTAATAGTTGTTGTAAAATATTGGCTATGTACCCTGTACTATAAATTTATTCTTGTAGCTTATATTTTACTTAATTATGTATGATTTTTTAATGTTTCCTGAGAACTAGGTTAGGGCTTCCCTCATTAATTATAAGATAAACACAAATTTTGAGGTGTACATTTTGTGTTATTAAAGTAATAATTATGCTGTCTTTAAAACTCTAACAGTTTTCTCCTGGGCTGTTTGCAGCCACTTTGTTTTGGATATGCGCACACACGTTCACAAGTCAGACTGACCTGGTGAATTCTCATAGTTCCTTTCCGGGTTTTGCTAGCAACGTTATGCTAATCTTTTTTTCTATCAGAGAACTGGGTAAGATTGGAGAAATTTCTAATTATTTTTTAGAACTTGCCAGTGAAGCTACCTACCTGAAGTTTTTATTGAGGAATGGTTCTAATTAGGAATCCATTTCTATGACATTTTAAACCTACTTACTATAAATTTCTATTTTGATTATTAGTTTTAGTATTTTTCGAGGAATCTGTCCATTTCAAGTGTATTGGTACAAACGTATTGATATGTTTCCATTTTCTTTTTGCAACATTTTTATTGAGGGATAATTGACATATAATATTATGTAAGTTTTCAGGTATATAACATAATGGTTCTATATCTGTATACACTGCAAAATGATCACCAGAATAAGTCTAGTTACCATCCTTTACCAGACAAGTTAACATTTTTTTTATGCTGAGCACTTTAAAAATTTACTCTCTAGCAGTTTTCAGATATTATATTTGTGACCATATTATTATCACTGGTCACCGAGCTGTATATTGTATCCCTACGACTTATTTTATAACTGGAAATTTGTACCTTTGACCCCCTTCGCTCATTTCGTCCACCCCCCAGCTATGGCTTCTAGTAAACCAATCTGTTTTCTATATCCCTGAGCCTGGTTTCTGTTTAGCTTCATTTTTCAGATTTCACATGTAAGTGAGGTCATGTAGTATTTGTCTTTCTCTATTTCACTAAGCATACTGTCCTCAAGGTCCACTCATGGTGTTGCAAAAAGCGAGATTTCCTTCTTTTCTATTGCTGAATAGTATTCCATTGTGTGTATGTGTCTCTATGTGTGTGTGTGTGTGTGTGTGTGTGTGTGTGTGTGTGTGTGAGATCTCACATCTCTATCCATTCATTTATCTATGGATGGACATTTTGCTTGTTTCCATATCTTGGCTATAGTAAATAATGCTGCTGTGAATACAAGGGTACATATATTTTTCAAGTTAGTGTTTTCTTTGGATGAACGCCTAGACGTGGATTTGCTGGATCACAGAGTAGCTCTATTTTTAACTCCTTAAGGTGTTCCCTTGTGGCTACGCTGGTAAAGAATCCACCTGTAACGCAGGAGATCTGGGCTCAGTCCCTGGGTTGGGAAGATCCCAGAGAAGGGAAAGGCCACCCACTCCAGTATTCTGGCCTGGAGAGTTCTATGGACTGCATAGTCCGCGGAGCGGCGTGGCGGCTGGATCCGCAGCTGCGCAGTGCTTGAGTGGTGGCTGCGCGGTGCTGGAGTGACTTTGGGGGAGACACCCCATGACCAGGGGCAGAGGAGAAGCCCCAGCAAGAAGGTAGGAGGGGCGAGATGGCGTTTAGAATCAAACTCCACACCCGCCAGAGACGCTCAGAGGGCTCAAACAAACCTTGTGCAAACCAAGACCCAGAAACCCCCCCCCCAGACTGACCCAAAACTGTGTTTGGGTGTCTCCTGGGGGTACCAGTCAGCAGTGGGCTAATGTGGGGGCAGAGGCACTGGGTGCAGCAGGCCTGGGTGTGGCATGAGCCCTCTTGGAGGAGGTCACCATTAACCCCACGATAGATCCTCCAGAGCTTACACAGGACGTGGGGAAACAGACGCTGGGAGAGTACAAACAGAACCTTGTGCACATCAGGACCCAGGAAAAAGGAGCAGTGACCCCTCAAGAGACTGACCCAGACTTGCCCGTGAGTGCCCAGGAGTCTCTGGTGGAGGCGTGTGTTTGCGGGGGCCGGCTGCAGGGTTGGGGGCACCGAGTGCAGCAGTGCATCATGGGACCCTTAAGGACATCGCCATCATCTTCACGACCTCCACCATAGCTTGTCCTCAGGTCAGATAACAGGGAGGGAACACATCCCCGCCCTTCAACAGAAAATTCAGTTCAGCTCAGTTGCTCAGTCATGTCCAACTCTTTGTGACCCCATGAATCTCAGCACGCCAGGCCTCCCTGTTCATCACCATCTCCCTGAGTTCACTCAGATTCACCTCCATCAAGTCCGTGACGCCATCCAGCCATCTCATCCTCTGTCGTCCCCCTTCTCCTCCTACCTCCAATCCCTCCCAACATCAGAGTCTTTTCCAATGAGTCAACTCTTCGCATGAGGTGGCCAAAGTACTGGAGTTTCAGCTTTAGCATCATTCCTTCCAAATAAATCCCAGGGTTGATCTCCTTCAGAATGGACTGGTTGGAGCTCCTTGCAGTCCAAGGGACTCTCAGCAGTCTTCTCCAACACCACAGTTCAAAAGCATCATTTCTTCAGCGCTCAGCCTTCTTCACAGTCCAACTCTCACATCCATAC
>SJYC01056089.1:0-21581 GCA_006408675.1 Madoqua kirkii | reverse complement strand
AAATTACATTTCCAGCATTTAATTATTTTTAAAATGAGAAATATCAATTTTAATTCAACCTATTCAAGTGTTCATTCAGCTAAGGGAACAAAATAAGCTCTTAAAAATTCAAGACTTATGGATTAATATTAGAAACTTTCTCAGTACAATGCAAAGACTACTTTGATCTCAACTGAACTACATCGTACAAAGACATGTATCACTTGCTTTATAGTTTAGAATCAAGTATAACTGGTCACTAAAATTCCTTGATAAAAATATCACTGTAACTGTATGAGGCAAAGTCCTAAAATAATGGCCACATCTTTTCAAAAACAGAATATGGAAGTTTTCATTTTCACAACCATAAATTTGGTTCTCCAAAATCTGGTTCCCAAAGCCAACTTCTAAATGTCACGGCAGAGGTGGGGCAGTAATGGAAATAAATGATTTAATGGAATGCTGAAGAGAAAAATAATAATCATAGATTTTAGTTTGAAAAATATATCTAGCATAACAGGTACCTAGAAGTACGTAATAAAGCTTATATCAAAGTTTATTGCCCTCTAAAGCTAAAGGGCAGAGATTAAGAGGCAAGTAAAATGTAATGTTTGCTTTTAACAAAGCAGACTAATATGTTAAGTGTTAGGGTGGGATAGGAAAGAACTCAAGAACGGGCAAAAATTTCCTCTTGGACTTTCTACATAAACATCTATTTCAGATTTGGACTGTTCCCCAGTGTGCTCAAGTGAAGGAGAGGAGGAACTCTGCCCACCCATGAAAATTCCCAGACCTTGTCCAGCTGCTCTAGAAAGGCAGCTTGTCCTTTGAGGTCCTGGGGCTCCACAGGAGTAGAGACGTACAGGGCAAGGGAATCCAATTTGCATAGAAAGTTGACCCTTTCTAACTGGTTCTTTAGTGACCTAAGCTATTCAAACATCTCCTGAAAGTACAGACTCTAGCTAAAAACATGCATACGTATCTGCCTTGAAAATGCTTGTAAGAAATCATGATATAATCCTGCGATCTTGTGATTCTGAAAATTCTCAGCTCCCTCCAGCTGTCTTTCCAAATAAAATCCTAAATAATACAGTTTAAATCCTTGACTCGGTTCTGTAATCTCTTCAACCAAATAGACGGAAGTTGTTTTATACAGCTTTCATTTCATGGGAAAATATGGGAAGGTATTTGATATTACCTAAGTGAGATCAGTGGGTAAACATTGTTCAGCCCAAACCAAATGGCGCTGCCTTCGGGGAACTATCAGAAAGTCAAATGATATACCAAGAAAGCACATCTGTATACGCAAAGCCCTTCAAGCACAGCTCGACCGTGTTCTTTAAGAGGAGGCTCCAAGCCACTTGCTAATAATTTCAAGTGTGAGGCAAGAGAAGTCTTTCTTACTTTACAGTCCAAAGCTTCTGAAGAACTTCAAGCACAATTTTATAACAAAACATATACTGCTTCTAAACACACATATGCATGAAAAACAATGGAATGTTAATTGAATACTAATATCCACTTTCAGAAAAGACATTTGTATTTTTTAACCACAAAGTGCCTAAAAAGAGTGCCTTAACCTAAAAAGTGCCTAAAAAAGGTTAACATTTAACCAAGAACTTCTTTATATAAGTACATTTTTTAAAGCATCAGGAAGATAAACGGTAATAATACAGTCTTTGGTCTAGAATTAGTTAACTGAACAGAGGGGAATCTGACTCAATATCAGTCTCTTTATATCTTCATTAGATGAATCAAATCTAAACTTTTTAAAGATGTAGCCTCAGATCTCTTAGGCAACCCTAGTTAAAAGGAAATACTTCATATCATTGAACACTGCCTTAAAAAACCATAAAAAGATTTAGGGGTACCTGTTTGTTTTCATTATCCGTATTCTCTTGACCCTTCAATAACTAGTATAACTAATTTCTGTGATATTTATGCTATCTTTTTAATGACATATCAATGACTGGGAATGGCAACCCACTCCAGTATTCTTGCCTGGAGGATCCCATGGAGGGAGGGGCCTGGTAGGCTACAGGCCATGAGGTCGCAAAGAGTCGGACACGACTGAGCGACTTCACTAACTTCACTAATGACTGATACTTTAGTTGCAAATAAATGTCCTAAAATTGCCATTCATAAATTTATGGAAAATAACTTTAGATATGTTACTTAACTAACATGGCCTTATGGACTAAGCCTGTGTTTGGGCATTAGGAGACTTCAGTTTCAGATCTGGCTCTTACACTTGCTTTCTGATAAAACAAACTTCACTACTCCGAACTTGAGGTACGTCATCAGCAATGTCAGAGCATAACTTATGTTTACCTCAAACAGTGAGAATTCAATGAAATTGTGTAGGTAAAAGAGCTTTACAAATTGTAATGTGCTATGCAATGCATGTTACAATGTAATATTCACCTTTATATCATTATTGTTCTTATGAGAATTTATGTGGTGTGACTTACCTTTGTTTGGATCATTCCAGAACGTTGTTCTCTCATTTGGCCCACAATGTTCATGATGTCGAACTGTAACAGGATGACAGTAATTTTGTATTATCCAGAGAGGGGGAAAACACAAAACCCCCAGATGCCGCAGGAGCGCGCCACACTTCTTTCCAGTAAAAGCTATCTCAAGATGTAACTGGCAAGTGCTCGTTTTCAGTCATAAGAACATGTACTATGTTTAACCCTAGTCTCGTGGATAAGGAAGACTTGCTCAAATGGGTTTCCAGGAAAAAGTAGGAAGCAGTCATTTATAATAAGGAATGTTCTCCAAAAGAAATAACAACAAATTTGCCCCTGTGTATACTTTTCTGTTCTCCAAAGGGAGAACTTAAAGCAGCATTGTGATTCTGCAAGAGTCTGAAGCAAGAAACCTTTTCTGGCCACAACAGTAACGCAGCTGTTTCTCATACAAAGAGCCCTCTCAACTCAGATGGAGAGCCTGACCAGCACTTGGCCCACCCCCAGATTCTGCACCTGTGCGTGGAGAACACCGCGACCCAGCGTGCTCACTGAGCTGGGGCAGGTCTGCAAAAGGCTGTTGCCAGACCAAAGTGAGCTAAGTCCAGAAACTGGTAATGAGTGTTTAGACAATCTTAATGGCAATCTGACAGTGGTACAGCGCCAAGCAGCCTCATCAGTGGAACAGGATATAGACCAGCTCAGGTGGTGTTCAACTTGCCTGAAAAGTCACATGTGGTGCAAGCTGAGAATCAGTCCTGTGCAGTAAGACCACATGAAATGTAAGGTTTGTCAACTGTCAACTAGCTTCCAAAAGTACATAGAAATCAGAGAAATTTAAGTATTTAAGTATTCCTTCATTTTTACAACTTTTTGTTACTATAACTTACATTTTAATTAATACTTTAAATATTTTTATATTGAAATAGCTATAGATACAGAGTAAGTTGCAAAAAATGTATAGGGATAGTCCGTGTATCTTTTCACCTAGTATTATACCACCCTATACAACTAGAGCATAATATCAAAACCAGGAAATTGACATTGGTATAATTTACCAGCCTTTTCAGATTTTGCCAGTTTTACATGCAATCATTTGTCAGCATAGGCATACATGTATTACTGTATACAAAAGTTATCACATGTGAAGATAACTGCAACCACAACCAAGATGCATAATTATACCACCATAAGCCTTCCTCCTGTTATCTGTTAGAACTACCCACCCACTCCAATCCTCAACCCTTGGCAACCAGTAATCTGTTCTGAATCTCTACAGTTTTGTTATTTCAAGCAGATTACATAATCAGTTCAGCTCAGTTCAGTCGCTCAATTGTGTTTGACTCTTTGCGACCCCGTGAATTGCAGCTCGCCAGGCCTCCCTGTCCATCACCATCTCCCAGAGTTCACCCAAACTCATGTCCATCGAGTCAGTGATGCCATCCAGCCATCTCATCCTCGGTCGTCCCCTTCTCCTCCTGCCCCCAATCCCTCCCAGCATCAGAGTCTTTTCCAATGAGTCAACTCTTCGCATGAGGTGGCCAAAGTATTGGAGTTTCAGCTTTGGCATCAGTCCTTCCATAGAACACCCAGGACTGATCTCCTTTAGAATGGACTGGTTGGATCTCCTTGCATCATGTAATATCCAACTCTTTGAGACTTTTTGTCATTGCTAATTGCTTTGAGATTCATGCAGTTTGAGTATGTCAATAGTTCATTCCTTTTTGTTACTAAATAGTATCCCACAGTATGGATGTGTTGAAGGACATTTAGGCTGTTTTCCAGTTTGGGGTGGTGATAAATAGATCTGCTATGAACACATACATACAGGTTTTTATGTGAACTGAAGTTTTCATTTCCATGGAATAAACACCCAAGAGTGTTACTGCTAGGATTATATGGTAAGTTTAGCTTAGTTCTGCTTTTGTTTTCGTTTTAAGAAATTTAAAAACGATTTTCCAGACTGGATATACCATTTTACATTCATTCCTATAAGCAATGCGTGCTGCTGCTGCTCACTTGTGTCTGACTCTGAGACCCTACGGACTGTAGCCCACCAGGCCCCTCTGTCTGTGGGATTTTCCAGGCAGAAATAGTGGAGTGGGTTGCCACTGCTCCTCCAGGGGATCTTCCTACCCAAGGATCAAACCCATGTCTCCCGCACTGGTAGGCAGATTCTTTACCACTGAGCCACCTGGGAAGCATAAGCAATGTATAACTAATCCAGTTTTGTTCAAATCTTCACCAGCATTTGGCGTTGTCATTATTTTTTATATTAGCCTTTCTAATCAATATCTAGCGATATTTCATCACAGTTTTAATTTCGTTTTGTTGTTGTCGTTCAGTCGCCAAGCTGTGTCTGACTATTCTCAATCCCATGGATTGCAGCATGCCAGGCTTCCCTGTCCCTCGGCATTTCCCGGAGTTTGCTCAGACTCACGTCCACTGAGTCAGTGATGCCATCCACCCATCTCATCCTCTGTCTCCCTCTTCTCCTTCTGCCTACAATCTTCTCCGGCAACAGGGTCTTTTCTAATGAGTCAGCTGTTCGCATCATGTGGCCAAAGCATTGAGCCTCAACATCAGTCCTTCCAAAGAGTATTCAGGGTTGATTTCCTTTAACAGTGACTGGTTTGAAATCTCCTTGATTTCATTTACCTAAAGGCTAATGAAGTTGAGGCTCTTTTCACGTGATTGTCACTGATACATCCTTATCATTGGAATTTCATGCTTTTTACCTATTTTCTCACTGAATTGCTTGCTTACTTATAAGTTTTGAGGTCTTTACAAATTCTAGGTGTGAGACCTTTGTTGGACATGTGGTTGCAAACAGTTTCTCCAAGTCTGTAGCTTGTCTTTTCATCTACTTCATAGGGTCTTTCACAGAACAAATGATCTTAATTTGCTTTCTCCCTAATATTAGTGACGGCAAGAATGGATGCTCTGACGACCTGTTTTCAATACAACACTTGAAGTTCCAGGCAGTGCAATAAGACCAGATAAAGAAATAAGAAACAAATCCACTGGGAAGGAAGAGATGTATGTCCCTACTTGCAGCTGGAATGATCATCTATGTAGAAAATCTCAAGGAATCTAAAAACAGAACAAAACAGGGCAAAAAAAAAAAAACAAAAAACAGTTTGAGTATGTCAATAGTTCATTCCTTTTTGTTACTAAATAGTATCCCACAGTATGGATGTGTTGAAGGACATTTAGGCTGTTTTCCAGTTTGGGGTGGTGATAAATAGATCTGCTATGAACACATACATACAGGTTTTTATGTGAACTGAAGTTTTCATTTCCATGGAATAAACACCCAAGAGTTTACTGCTAGGATTATATGGTAAGTTTAGCTTAGTTCTGCTTTTGTTTTCGTTTTAAGAAATTTAAAAACGATTTTCCAGACTGGATATACCATTTTACATTCATTCCTATAAGCAATGCGTGCTGCTGCTGCTCACTTGTGTCTGACTCTGAGACCCTACGGACTGTAGCCCACCAGGCCCCTCTGTCTGTGGGATTTTCCAGGCAGAAATAGTGGAGTGGGTTGCCACTGCTCCTCCAGGGGATCTTCCTACCCAAGGATCAAACCCATGTCTCCCGCACTGGTAGGCAGATTCTTTACCACTGAGCCACCTGGGAAGCATAAGCAATGTATAACTAATCCAGTTTTGTTCAAATCTTCACCAGCATTTGGCGTTGTCATTATTTTTTATATTAGCCTTTCTAATCAATATCTAGCGATATTTCATCACAGTTTTAATTTCGTTTTGTTGTTGTCGTTCAGTCGCCAAGCTGTGTCTGACTATTCTCAATCCCATGGATTGCAGCATGCCAGGCTTCCCTGTCCCTCGGCATTTCCCGGAGTTTGCTCAGACTCACGTCCACTGAGTCAGTGATGCCATCCACCCATCTCATCCTCTGTCTCCCTCTTCTCCTTCTGCCTACAATCTTCTCCGGCAACAGGGTCTTTTCTAATGAGTCAGCTGTTCGCATCATGTGGCCAAAGCATTGAGCCTCAACATCAGTCCTTCCAAAGAGTATTCAGGGTTGATTTCCTTTAACAGTGACTGGTTTGAAATCTCCTTGATTTCATTTACCTAAAGGCTAATGAAGTTGAGGCTCTTTTCACGTGATTGTCACTGATACATCCTTATCATTGGAATTTCATGCTTTTTACCTATTTTCTCACTGAATTGCTTGCTTACTTATAAGTTTTGAGGTCTTTACAAATTCTAGGTGTGAGACCTTTGTTGGACATGTGGTTGCAAACAGTTTCTCCAAGTCTGTAGCTTGTCTTTTCATCTACTTCATAGGGTCTTTCACAGAACAAATGATCTTAATTTCTTTCTCCCTAATATTAGTGACGGCAAGAATGGATGCTCTGACGACCTGTTTTCAATACAACACTTGAAGTTCCAGGCAGTGCAATAAGACCAGATAAAGAAATAAGAAACAAATCCACTGGGAAGGAAGAGATGTATGTCCCTACTTGCAGCTGGAATGATCATCTATGTAGAAAATCTCAAGGAATCTAAAAACAGAACAAAACAGGGCAAAAAAAAAAAAACAAAAAACCTCTTAGAACCGATAAGTGAGTTCAACAAGATCACAAGATACAAGATCAACATGAAAACATGAACTGCATTTGTACATACATGTACATACAATGAACATGATAGTAAAAACAATACCGTTTACAGCTTGAAAGCAAATGAAATAAGATAAATCTAACAAAACATGTACAGAAGCTGTATGATGAAAATAACAAAATGCTGATGAAAGAAATCAAAGACCTAAATAAATTGACATGCCACATTCATATTGGAAGATCCAACATAGTAAAATTCATCCTATCAAAACTCATCAAGCTTTTTCTATAAACATAGAAAAGCTAATTTTAAAATTTATACTGAAAGGCACAGACTCATAATAACAAACAATTTTGAAAGAGAATCACTCTCCCTGTGTTACGATTTCCTATATAGCTACAGGAATCCAAAGTGTGGCAATGGCAAAAGGACAGATACCTAGATCAGTGAAACAGAATAGGGAGCTAGAAACAGGCCCCAAGCAAATATTCAAAATCGTTTCTGACAAAGGTGCAAAAGCAGTTCAGTGGAGGAAGAACAGCCTTGTCAACAAAGGAAACTTAACAGCTGGACATCTTTAGGGGGAAAAAAAAAAAAAGTGAACCTTGACTTAAACTTCGACCCTTCTAAAAGCAATTAACTCAAAATGGACCACAGACTCAAAGATAAAGCATGAAACTATAGAACTTTAGGAAATGACACAGGAAAGAGTCTTTAGGACCCAGGCAAGCTGACGAGTTCTTAAACTTGACACCAAAAGAATGATCCATAAAAGGAATGTGATAAAAAATCCAGCTTCATTGAATTTAGAATCCATTGTTTCTTGAAAGTCTGTTTTATAATTTACATTTTAAGATTAGGCAAATTGTGGAAATAAATTTGTATTATTCACTTTTAGCCTTAATTTACTGATAGCAAGAGAAGTGTCACTGGATTGTCATCTCAAGAAAAGCACAGCTTTTCTGAATAGAGCTTTACTGGTTAACCAAATAATAATAATGGAAGTAACTGCAAAGAAATGAAGACCAAAAGAGTTCATGTGAATTTTACCTAGAATTATGATTCCTCATATATTGAGTTTTAGAGCCAGTATTGAGTGTGAATTGCTAAAACCACACTTGTATTAATTGCAAAGATGTACTGGCTAACATAGCAAAGAAACAATTAAAATTTACTTGTCACTTACGGAACAAAAGAAATGGGTTCCAAGACAAAAGAATTATTTGAAAGAATACTAAATTAAAAAGCTCATGTTCAATATTTCACATGAAACATAAATACTTTGCAGACTCACAGAACAGAGCTTGGAGCGGCTAAGATCAAAAGCACACACAGGACAGCAGACGATGGTGACAGACGTCACGCGGAAAGCATGTTATTGAAAATGTGGGGTGACGGTGTGGCAGGAAAAGATAAAGCCCCATTTTTCGAATGAAATCACAGTGTGACGAATTCAGGGACGGGCTAGTGACGCAGAGCAGCACCAACTCACGAAACAAAAGCAGCAAAGTATTTACCACTGCAACTTACTGCATAAAAGGCACTGGTGACATAATGACTCAGTATATATGTGATTCGAACAAGAAGTGATAAGAAGGAAGAATTGTTCCTTTTCTGTTTTATTACTGGCAGTCACAACTAATTTTAAACGGCACAAAACTGCTCACAAATATGGTTTTTCCAGTAGTCATATATGGAAGTGAAAGTTGGACCATAAAGAAAGCTGAGCACCGAAGAACTGATGCTTTTGAACTGTCGTGTTGAAGAAGACTCTTGAGAGTCCCTTGGACTGCAAGGAGATCAAATCAGTCCATCCTAAAGAAAATCAGTCCTGAACATTCGTTGGAAGGACTGATGCTGAAGCTGAAATTCCAATACTTTGGCCACGTGATGCAAAGTAATGACTCTTTGCAAAAGACCCTGATTCTGGGAAAGACTGAAGGCAGGAGGAGAAGGACAGAGGATGAGATGGTTGGATGGCATTACTGACTCAATGGACATGAGTTTGAGCAAGCTCAGGGAGTTGGTGATGGACAGGGAATCCTGGCGTGCTGCAGTCCACGGGGTTGTAAAGAGTCAGACATGAGTGAGTGACTGAACTGAACTAATTTTAAATGGCATGAAATTCAAAGTACTACATTGCCATCAAATTAATTTAGAGCTTAAGTTTTGTGTAGGATTATGTTCTGATCATAGAACTGCAATGACAAGAAAACAGTCTGAGAGGGTTACATAGATTAAAGAATTTACCCCAAATCTGAGTCAGTTCTAGTGAGGTGGACGAACCTAGAGACTGGTACACAGAGTGGAGTAAGTCGGAAAGAGGAAAACAAATATCATATGTTAACACATAAACGTGGAATCCAGAAAAATGGTACTGATGAACTTATTTGCAAAGCAGGAACAGAGATACAGAGAACAGACTTGTAGACACAGTGAAGGAAGGAGAGGTTGAGACAACCTGAGAGAATAGCCCTGAAACATATAAATTACCATATGCAAAACAGATAGCTATATGGGAAGCTGCTGTGTAACACAGGGAGCTCAACGAGGTGCTCTGGGGCCACCTAGAGCAGTATGCGGTGGTGGGTGGGAGAGCGGTTCAAGAAGGAGGGTACGTATGTATACTTACGACCTATTCACGTTGTTGTATGCCAGAAACCAATACAACACTGTAACGCAATTATCCTCCAATTAAAAAAAATTTTTAAAAACAGTCTTGCTACCAAAAAAAAAGAGCAAAACAAAAACCAAAGAACCCCTTCCAGGTGAACCAGACAGTGTGTTTAGTGATATGGTAAGTCTTTCTGGATTTTGTGAAGGTTAATGTGTTAAATTTTGGACTATTCACTTCACTACATAATAATATGGTAACTGATAGTTAACTGTTGCTGTATGCTGAAGACGGTTAGACGGGAAAGTTCTATCAAGAATGTTTCAACTACAGAACAATCTCAGTTTTTCGTCAAGAGAAGAGCCAGCTTGTCCCCAGTGTTTTAAGGATTTTTAAGAAGCTTACTTAAAAATAAAACTGACTATAAAATAACAGGAAAAAGAAATCATTGTATTTTCTCAGATCTTCATAGCCTTTAGAGTTATAATTGATAAACTAATCGAGCTGACTGTGGCTCAGATCATGAACTCCTTATTACCAAATTCAGACTCAAATTGAAGAAAGTAAGGAAAACTGCTAGACCATTCAGGTATGACCTAAATCAAATTCCTTATGATTATACAGTGGAAGTGAGAAATAGATTTAAGGGCCTACATCTGATAGATAGAGTGCCTGATGATCTATGGAATGAGGTTCGTGACATTGTACAGGAGACAGGGATCAAGACCATCCCCATGGAAAAGAAGTGCAAAAAAGCAAAATGGCTGTCTGGGGAGGCCTTAAAATTGAAGAAAGTAAGGAAAACTGCTAGACCATTCAGGTATGACCTAAATCAAATTCCTTATGATTATACAGTGGAAGTGAGAAATAGATTTAAGGGCCTACATCTGATAGATAGAGTGCCTGATGATCTATGGAATGAGGTTCGTGACATTGTACAGGAGACAGGGATCAAGACCATCCCCATGGAAAAGAAGTGCAAAAAAGCAAAATGGCTGTCTGGGGAGGCCTTGGCCACCTCATGCGAAGAGTTGACTCATTGGAAAAGACTCTGATGCTGGGAAGGATTGGGGGCAGGAGGAGAAGGGGATGACAGAGGATGAGATGGCTGGATGGTATCACCGACTCGATGGATGTGAGTCTGAGTGAACTCCAGGAGATGGTGATGGACAGGGAGGCCTGGCGTGCTGTGATTCATGGGGTCGCACAGAGTCGGACACGACTGAGCGACTGAACTGAACTGAACTGAATCTTAAAATGTCAGTCACATATGGCTGAAAAGCAGCTTGCAGCATGTAAGACTCTCTTGTGAGCTCCACAACACACAAACTGGTCTGCACCCTGTTTACCAAGACCAACCCACTGTCATGCTCTTGGATGTCTCTGAAATATGTCAGACTGCTTTGAAAGTTTCTAAATGCTTACGCTCAATGTCAGAAAACTTATCTCTCTGCAAATAACAAACATTCACAGATTAGTGCTGGTCCAAGACCCTACTTTGAGTAGCTCTGGGGAACAAAATTTCTGAAAAGAGCAGAGATGGGCATCAGTAAGGATACTGGACATCTCAAGCCTCTACAGAAGGCCAGTGAAGCAGCAATGGGTGCATCTCCTACCTCTGAACATCAAGTCCAAGCACCTTAATTGTGAAATACGTCACTATTTCACACACTGCTAAGAAAAACCCTGTTATTTAAGCTGATAGATGACTTACTATAAAGCACATTTTGAGTTTATAAAAGGGATAACGACAGGGGGAAAAAGTGGTCCGTAGAAGCATAAAATACAATATTTATAGTTTTTACAATTTCTATAAGTTATATAAAATAATAAAAATATAAACAAATTAATTATGATGGAGAATATATAAAATAAAAATTATGCTAATGTATTTTTTGTTAAAAGGATAAAACAATCTTAATTACAGGAACAGGTAACATCAGATTGATGCTACTGAAATTCTCAGCATTTTTTAGTATTTTTGTCATTTTTTGGACCACCCAGTTTATATTCATTGTTTGTAATAAAACTCTCAGTTTGCTTTGGGAAACCATTACTTTTTTATTCTCAGTCTTACAGCCTAGAGTATCCCTGACTGACTTTCATGGACCAGTATCTCCCAAGGTGGTTAGTTTAAGGGAAGGGTTATAACTGAATCAGAAACAGGGAAATGCTTGGAGATATTGGCTCAAGCTTCTGAGAGGAAGAGACCTCTCTGTCCTTGGAAAGTCCCTGGAAGAGGCCTTTTTTCTATCCCCGACATAATGCGACCTTAGGATGTAAACTCGTAGAACTTAGGCAACCAATTTGTTGTCACAGGGGAGACCTGGTCAGTGTTGGGGTATAACTACAGGTAGCCTGAGAGAGCAGTGATTTAACTTTCATGCTGATAATAAGATAACCGAAGAATCTGCCAATCAGGGCAAATGCCTCCCAGCCCTGTTGCCTTATGACAGAGCTGTGGACTTTCCTATTCCTTGGAGACACGGTAAGAGGCACCACCCTCCCCAACCTAAGTGCCTGCTAAGTAAACAAGTGTCCTCCCCTCCTCACTTCTGTAGCACAGGAAAGCAATCCAGTAAAAGCTGGCCTTCTTCAGCACAAATCTAAAGCCACGTTCTCTAATTAATCAATCACAAAGGTAACAGTAAAATCTCTACATGTCTAATTCTTGTGTATGTCTATCTCTTAGCTGGTTCCAAATTTAGGAAGAAAGTGAAGAATTGTTAATGGTAGACTCAAACCCAGCAATATCATTATCCTTATTTTATGTAAGAGAATACTGGATTTCAGAGAAAATGAGCAGTTTGTACAAAGTCACCAAAATCTAAAGGGTGTGGCAAACTAGCAGTCAGACCCAGGGACCTCTCATTAGTTCTGAGGTCTACTTTTCCCCAATGTGCTCACACTTTGGGTCGTCCCCAGTGATGCACTGGTTAAGACTCACGTTTTCACTGCAAAGAGCACAGGTTTGACCCCTGGCCAGGGCAGTAAGATCCCTCATGCTGTGCGGTGCAACCAAAAAACAAACAGGCACACGCCGCTGACACTCTTTAGCGAGGCTCTAAAACTGTACGTGTGCGTGGAAGCAAGAAAAGAAAGACGAGCTGGCATTTACTGTGCACTTACTGCACTCCAGACGTTGTCTGAAGCTGTTCATTGGCATTATCTGTTTAGGTTAATCCTCAGAACCACCTCCAAGAACCTGCAGCAGCTAAGTCAGAAGCAGGTATCCGAGCTGACACGCTTCCTGTTGACTCAGTTGCTGTTGAAGGCCAAAGGTTAGTCTCCAGCTAGGAGAAGGCTGTTAAAAATACAGTGTTTACTAGCAGCATCAGTTTCTCTGCTTAATTCACACACTTACTGAAAAGTTCTTTTCAATGGCACAGAATACAGCATCCACACACAGGAACACCCCTGTCCGACCCACACCTGCGCTGCAGTGAACAACCATGGGTCCTGTAAGGTGGCTCTTCCTCACGAACCGAACGTACTTTATAAAACCTTCTGCTGAAATAGGAGTGCCATGATCTGGCCAGTCGGTGAACTGCAAGGGTTTTACAAAGTGACTGGCTCCTGTCTGTGGGGCCAGAGGTGGGGAGGGAGAGAGACAGGGAAGGGGAGAGAGAGAAGAGAGATTTATCAACTTCTCGTATTAGAGATCTTCTTTTACTTTCTAATATGCTACAAATAGTATTAATAATGGCTATATGGTAATACAATAATAAAAAAAAGACTACTAACAGGTAGCGTGAATTTAGGACTTACTCTGTAGGAACGGTACTAAAGACTCCACACGCATTATCTCATTTAATCCTCACCTCAGCCCTGGGGTGGCAGACACTGTGTTATCCTCGTTTTACAGATGAGAAGGTGAGAATCTGAGTGATTGGTAGATGTATGCTAGGTCAGGAGGCTCATATGTTTAGAGCTGGGACAATAACGGAGTCCTTCTAAATCCAACGCTACCATCTTTCTTCTGCACCATGAGAATGCAGAAGAGACCAAGCAAACCAGGAATCCAAAACAGAGTGGAGATGGGCTAACATGTTGGGAATAATATAGAAAAGCAATATGTCTTGGTTTCAATATTATGATGTGCTGTGCTTAGTCGCTCAGTCGTGTCCAAGTCTGCAACTCCAGGGACTGCAGCCCACCAGGCTCCTCCGTCCATGGGATTTTCCAGGCAAGAGTGCTGGAGTGGGCTGCCATCGCCTTCTCTCTTATTTTCTATAGCCTCATCTCATCTCTCATTTCTCCCTGGCATTTGAACTTTTACATTCCAGAAACTCTTAACTACTCACATCTCTCTGTACGTGTGCCCCATGCTGTTTTATACCTTCATCATCTACTTACTGTTTTCATTTTTCTCACTTGGGTAAATTCTCAATTCAGATGTCATCTCCTCTAGCAAATTGTCTGTCCAAACCAAAAGAGAGCCTCCTTTCTGCACCCCATGCAGGTGTCAATACTACCACTGAGCACAGTAACTCCAAGTTCCAGTGAGTGCGCCAGCCCAGTGATGATCAGCATATCTTAAGGACTTCATCATATCCGTCCCTCTCAGCAGAGGACGCCAAAGTACACCCCAGGATTAGGCAACTTCCAGTACTCTTTCTCCACCGCCCCCACTCCCCTTTCCAATGATTCTGTCTCTCCAGCCAGAGCTTGGTCAGGCAGAAGAAGAAATGGCGTTGTCTTAGTTTCTGGTACCAGGGAGAAATAAAGACAAGTTACTTTAAACAAGTGTCCCCAGCTATGGCCCATCTTACTCCTCTGACTTCCTATCCTGTCATAAGGAAATATATATCTAACGCAGATTTCATTTTTTAACTTACAGACTTCTCAACAACTTGGAACATTCGAATGATGAAACACTGAAGTATCTGGTAGTTCTCCAGGAAGATACGACAGCTATTCAATTCCAAAGGCTTCTTCACAGAAATAGGCCAGTAATGGTGGCATTTGGTGACTCCACTTTCTTTTTCTTTGGTTATCATGGCGATAACATTAGAGTTATTTTCCAAAACCATTTGCCAAAAGTCGTTTGTGGTAGTTGGCAGTGGCCCTTGGGTAGCAATATAGTGATACTCTGCCCCAGAATTGGCTATTTTAATATAACTGGCATTGATGTAGTCCTTGCTTTCTCCAAGAGGAACACGTGTTGAATCGTCTATTACAAAAACAGAAACATACAGAAAAGGAAAAGCAGGGTATGCATACACGCAGACTTCATGAAACCATTTCACAGAAGTAAATCCATTCATCTCTTTGACTAATAGAAAAGGTGGCACGGGAGTTTTTAGAAATACACAATCAGGGTAAGGTTTAAAAAAAAAAATCAGTTATTACTAAAAAGAGAAGAATGCCATCAGTATCCAGACACCCTGAGGGATTTCTGTTACATATGGCACAAGTAGGAACATGCCCAGGGAGGCATCTCCTAGCCTAGAACTAAGCCCAGCAAGGGAGGAGCCCTCTGAAGGAGCAAGTGAGTGAAAGGCATTCTCCTGCAAATCCGGAGAACCCGAAAGCTCAGAGCAGCAATGGCCAGAAGGGAACAAATGGTTTTTGGGGGAAAAAAAAGATTGGGACAGTTCAGTACATACAAATTCCAGGATTGTTAGAATTCTATCAGCTCCCTGCACACAAAGCAGCCATCTTTCATGTCCAGTCTCGGCTTTCACCTGCTGAAGCGGCATGCTCATCAGAGCAAAAGTGCTGCGGCAAAAGGATGCCACAAAGGGGATTTACTCAAAATATGGACTATTATTAACAAATACGAGAGGGGAGAAGCCAGCTACGTGGCTCAGTGGCCCAGGAACCCTCTCTTCCCTTTACATAGAGCTCTGGAGCTCTGGCTCCACCACTGCTCCCACGGGGAGAGTAAGAAGAGGCTGTTTCCCGCCATGCAGCGGCCTCACCAGTAGCCCCTCCCTAGTACTCAAGTCAGGAGGCCCGCTCATCCACCAAGAACACTATGACAAAGATCTCTGAACAGGGCTTACGCCAGTTCTGACAGAACGTAAATCTCTCCTTGTAAATATGCATAGACAAAACAATCACTAGATATATAAAGATACCTAGCACTCCACAAAAGGATGCCATTCTGAGAAATCACAGCAAATGTCTTCCTTTCTATAAGAGAAGAATACTTTAAAAACTCTTTTTTTGTATTTTAAATGAAATCTGACCAAACATTATTTTATTATTTAAAAGGATGATATACATATATATCTCTTTTATTGACATAAATTTGTCAATGGAGGTAAAAGAGCGTTAAAGTGAGATCTTTCATCATCTAGATGTATATATACATATATATCATATATAAGAGCTTCTCTGGTAGCTCAGAAGTACAGGATCTGCCTGCCAATGCAGGAGAGGTGGGTTTGATTCCTGGGTGGGGCAGATTCCCTGCAGAAGGAGATGACAACCCACTCCAGTATTCTTGCCTGAAAAATCCCATGGACAGAGAAGACTGGCAGGCTACCGGAAGTCCAAGGGCCACAGAGAGTCCGGCATGACTGAGAATACCACGGCACAGCGTTTATCCAAATGCTAGTAGGGACTGTTTTATCACCTAAAATTTTACAGTGAAGATTTTGTAGTAGGAAGTAACTTTTTTATTTTCAAAGGGGGAATTTAATAAGTAAAAATTAAACAATCTAAAGTAATACAAGCTTGCTTTCAAATAAAAACCACAATTTATCAATTAAAAATCCCTAAAGTGAGAAGAAAACAGGAAAACAAACTAGAGATTTAGGAAACAGCTTAAGGAATTTTCCCAGAACCAAAAAAAATACATGAAAAAAGGACAATAATTATTAAAATACTGAAGGATGCAGAACATACAAAGGGAATAAATAAAGGGGAAGGGTTTCAGAAACAAACACAGAGCACAGGCACACCGCAGAGGCCACGCAGGTTTGGTTCTGGGCCACCACAACAAAGGGACTCTCGCAATAAGTAAGCCACATGGATTGTTTCGTCCCCTAGCGCATATAAACGTTATGTTTATACTACACTGTAGTCTAGTAAATGTGCAATAATATTAGGTTTATATAAAACTAAGAACATAATTTAAAAAATACCCTACTGCTAAAAAATATGCTAACCATCATCTGAGCCTGCAGCAAGTTTAATCTTTTTGCAATAGTAACGTCACAGATCACTGAGAGTAGATCACTGTGACAGATACAATAATAATGAAAAAGTTTGACACGTGCAGAAATTACCAAACCATGACACCGAGACAGGAAGGAAGAAATGCTGTTGGAAAAAGGGTGTTCAACACAGAGTTGTCACAAACTGTCAATCTATAAAAAAATCACAGTGTCTGCAAAGTACAATAAAGTGTGGCTCCATAAAACCAGGCATGGTTGTATTTAGCAGGAAAGAAAAGGCTCTGGCGGCCACAGGAGAAAGGTGGAGGTGGTTTAGTCTCAGTTCCCCTCAGAAAGAGAATTTAGCGCAAACACATAAGCCATGCATCGCTTCATCTGAACTTCAAAGCAGTCCTTTGAAGAGTCATATTATTATTCATGCCTTTCGGATAAGGAATCTTTACTCACAGCACCCAAGTCATTTGCTCCATATTGTGCAGCAGTTCTTCTAGATGCCATAATCTACAGATAATTCCATCATCTGCTGCCCTTCAAGGACGACTCAGGTTTTCAGGTGGAAAGTCCTTACCAAATGCCAGATGCCACTAATGAAGAGAGCCACTGAGACCTTGAGACGAGCAGAGCCTGAGGCCACAGTGACAGGAAGCAGAAATCGTGTTAGTGGAGCACTAGCGGTAACAGTGAGGCTTCCCTGGAGGCTCAGATGGTAAAGAGTCTGCCTGCAATGCAGGCGACAGGGATCCGATCCCTGAGGTGAGAAGATCCCCCGGAGAAGGGCCTGGCTACCCACCTGACAGTCCATGGAATCACAAAGAGTCAGACACGACTGAGCAGCTTTCACTTTCACCTTTCACCTCAGAGGTGACAGCGACTGGGGCCACCCTTATCTCCATCCCTTGACTCCTGACTCCTGGCTGTGGCAGAAGTAGCATCACGTATCGGACCCTAATCTGGAGCAAATATGACCTCTTGGCGAGCACTGCTCCAACCCTGTGGGGTACTGCTGCCTAGCTGCGCTGTTACTGTGTCTACAAAAGGTCATTCCGTTGCTCTATCAAGCCAGCTGCCTCGGAATGACGATGACGAGCGTGTCCAGACCAGTGAATCACATGACCACGGGCCACTGCCGCAAATGACTCGCCTCCACGTGAGCTCCCTGCCAGAAGCAAGTCTGTGTGGACTGCCATGCCGGTGTGAGGCACTGTTCAGGTCCACTGGCAGGTTGGGTAGAAGCTTGTGTGCAGGGAAGGCAAATCCATACTGTGTCTATTTCAGTATGCAAAAAAGCGTGGTTCCTTCCACGACAGAAGCAATTCAACGTAATCAACCTGTCATCAGGTGGCTAGGGGTCCAATCACGCTTGGAAATGCCGTCGTGCTAGGGCCTCAGTGTCGTCTCTGCTACTCGAAACGGCCATAGCAAGGGCAGCCTGGTGAGGAGTCACATTGATGAGTCCGTGCACAGCCGCTACTCCTGCCAGCAAGTCTACCGTACCCGTTCATCCATTGGGAAGTGGCGGGAGTATTTGGGAAGAGGCTGGCTAGTATCCACAGAACAGGCCATCCTACCCACTCGATTGTTAGACCTCTTCTTAAATCACCCTTCAACGAACGTTCACAAAAATACTCATGTTTTTTACCCTCTCAGAGAGATCTATACACACTTCTCTCTCCCAGATTTCCTTATGATCACCTTCCCAGTTATGTTTCTTCTAAGTCTCTGACAATCCAGCCAAATAGCTGACCACAGCCCATTAATTAATAGAGATTTGTACCTCTGGCCATTTCTGCTTCCAAGCAAAAGGAACAACCAAGTACGCTGCTTAAAGTTCTACCAACTGAGAGGCTTTCCCTTCGCCACTGCCCTTCAGGCACGTCCCAGAAAGGGCACTGTGGCGCAGCTGCTATCTACTTCTGGGTGGTGCCTGCATATCATGCAGATCCATCGGTTCCCTGGGCCCAGTCTTCCTGCCCTTGGTCAACCGATCATAGGAGCCGGTCATGAAGCCAGAGGTGCAGGCTGGGAAGAGAAGGTCATGCAGCAGAAGGGGGAGGTTTGGGCCACTTCCTGTGACTTACTGATGCCTCCAGAGCTTTTAGGGGAATTATTTCAGTAGTGACTGTGAGTAGACGGGAGCAGAAGTGAAGCGAAGTAGTGAAGTGGTGAGGCAGGGAAGAAGATGGGGACTGGCCGAGAGAGGAGCAGGCTCGGGTCTAGGCTGGCAGCAGAGGCAGGCAAGAGATGCGCGAGGACTCCTGCGGTGTTAAGCAGGCAGGATTGAAAGGGTTTTGTGACCGCTTTGGATACTGCAGGTGACTCGGGTTCTCTGGCTTGAACAAATGAGTGGTTAAACTAAACAGGATACAGGATAAAGAAGAAGGTTATTTTGTAGAAGAAAAAGGGTAATTTAATTTGGGAAAAATTTTTTGACTTTGAAAGGAATGAGGCATAAAAATGAGATTTCCATCCTCAGAGTAAAATTGTGTTGCTTCCTTTCTGCTCTTTGGAAGGTCTGAGCCAGATGAATCTGTAACTGGGTGGGGAAGAGACGAGCCCCGGGAAGCAATGAGTAAGTCTTCGGCAGCAATCAAAGGGAAGCCTCCTGTTGGAGGGTAGATTGTCAGCTTTCTTGTTCAGGACAAAGGATAGAAATAGTACCACGGTATTTGTGTGTCTAAACAAAATGATCAGGGGAGGTGGTAAGAGCTTAGGGTAGCAAAAGTGAAAGATGTCTCAGAGTATTAAACTTTCTGTTTTAGATGCAACAATGCATAAGATGTTTTAAAAGTAGTAATGCGTAAGAACAGGGTTGAAGGACTTGTGAAAAGAATCCTGTGACAGTGAGTAGAAGATTTACCTGGGATAGAAGACTTGACCTTCTTCAGGATCTAAGATAACCAAGTATATGCCCAGGTCACCCAGCGCTAGTTTCCAGAGCTCTTCATCATGGTCACAGGTCAAATGGCTAATACTGAAAGCCACACAACCCACTTCTTACCTTTTATCAAATGTAAATAGGAAAATAATTAAAAACCATTGTTAGCTTACATGGGAGAATATCACGGTATCTATTTTTGTCTCTGTTGTGTAGTTCATTCCCAGAGTGGAAAACAGCAGGCAGATTCTTAACCGTCAAAGCCTTTAAAAGGTAAGAAATATAAGTCACATATTTACTATGACAGAAAAAAAAAGGAGAGAAAAAATATCTGTCTTTGTGTAGGGTTCATGATTCTCAAGTCCCTTTGTACATATCCTGATATTAAATGTGTTCTATGGTAAGTAAAGAAGTCAGAACTCCACTGGAAAAGTCCTAGATAAAATATCTCAGATTTGAGATGTGAATCAATCAACAAGTTGCTTGATAAGGAAATGCTCAACTCTGGAGATACTTTTTCCCTTGAACTCCAAGATTTTTCCTTTTTCATTAAAAAAAAAAAAACAGCCAATACGGAACATTAACTTCTTAGGACCAACCCCTTAATCTATCATTTTATAAATGAAAATAATAAAATAACAGAAACAAAAATACAAACTCTCACAATTTACTCCTTGCCCCATGAAGAAATTAGAGTTAGAACACTAAAGAATTCTTCTTTGCAAAGACTTTATTACTAACTGTGAATGTGACATTAAATGAACATTTAGTATGTACTCATCACTGTTCCACATTCTGCAGTACAAAGACGAATCTGAAAATGGCTTTATACTTAAGAAGTTAACAACAGCTAGAGAGGTGGCCGTGTGATCAGTGTAGAGACACACCGGCATAAACGACACACCAGGCTGTACTCAAAGGCGTGGGAGGAAAAGCTCCTAGAGAGAATGCAGCAGCTGAGCAGAGCCTTCCCGAGGCTCAGAGGCCAGCAGCACGGAAATCTGTGCGTGAAAGGAAAGCAGAGGTGAGTGGGCATCTCACCAGGCAGGAGAACAGTAATACAGGCCTGGACATATACAGTCCTCTTTAGAAGACAGTGAAGAGCGTGGTAACACCAGCTCAGAACACGTGAACACAGAACACAGGGGAACTGAATCCAGCCAGGAAGGCCTCGCTTCACACACAGAGGGGACTGACGCGCGTCCAGCCCTGCCCTACTTGAACGATTGCGGACAGAGCCTGAGGGTGCATACTGCTTAAAGACTCTTCAGTAGCTCCTGGGTGGCCCACTTGGCACTGCCATATGTGAATGTTGGCCACTCCTGCAATGCAGAGTGAGGATCCAGGGGTTAAGCCATAATATCAGGGTCACATAGAGATCTTGGTTAAAACCAAAATATTTACCACAAACTCCTGAGTGATTTCATATTCTGATACTTTTTTTTGGTAAGTATTTTAATCCCAACAGTTGATTGCTCCTGAGTATTGAATATTAATGGTCAAACCACAGCTAACTGAACATAGCTCCTTTTCAGAAACAATTTCCACACCTATTTTTACAGTTTAATCTTTCTACAAACCAATTCTAAAAGTAGTCTAGAAAAAAACAACTGCAGAAAGAAGCAGAACAATTCTATAAAAGAAGAGTAACGAGAGAAGATGAGTCTTAATCGATGGTAAAATATAATACAAAGCTATGTTAATTTTAAAAGGTTGGTACATGGATAAACAAATCAATTTTAAAAACCACAAAAATAAAATATACGTGGTGCTTCAGTATACAAAAAAGTAGCATTTCACATCACTGAAGAGAAGTTGGGACAAGAGGATCACTGAACAACTGATTAGCTATAGAATACTGGATCCGTACCAAATATCTTATCACAAATTAAATGCTAGCTGGATGAAAGATTTTTTTCAATG